>CAXKVX010005147.1:0-124111 GCA_964058865.1 Eleocharis quinqueflora
ATAAGGTTAAATGATATTTTAAGAAGCTGTGTTAATTATCATATTTGCTTAGCCAAATAATGGATAAGAATGGTACCATTATTCTTTTGTTTGTGCAAAAGTTAATGAAGTTTTATAACCAATAAGCACTTGGTAGATCAATTATGATGCCATCACTCTCATCTCTATGTTTGTGCAAGGATACTTTAACCATTAAAGATCAGTTAATGTTGAATACATTAACTAAAGAAATTGTAATGAGATAGAAGTTGAAGATGTTAAACATGTAAAGATTTCATTAGTACCAGATTTTAATTGGATTTAAATGAAATTTTTGGTACTGTCTTTTAGACAGAACTTGATTTTTTTCTGATTTAAACAAAAATGCATTTTCTGGCAAGGTTTATAGCAGAAATTTCAGGTTGTTTCTTAAATCAAAATTTGTTGGGTATAAAAGAAATATGTCTAATGAAGATAAGATTTATGCTTTAAGTAATAGTACTTCATATAGTGAATCCTTGCATACTAGTGCTTAATCGGTTAAACAAAAAATTAACTCACTAGAATTTAGTTGTATTGGGACATAGACGTTAAGCTCACAATTCCTGAAAAAGAATAAATGGTAGTGCAAAACAAAATTCTTGTGCCTTTAGACATGTCGGATTTCGATCTAGATAAACAAAGCTCTAAAGGAAAACAAACAAATGTCTTAGAAAAGTATAAGATTTGCATATGTTGAAGTCCTTAAAGATCAGATTGAGTTACAACTCAATAAAATGATTAAACAAGTCAGATAAGACTACAATCGATATGACGGTCCAGGTGAACAAAGTCCAAGATCTTTTGCTATATTTCTAAAGGAAAACCACATTAAAGTTTTATCATTCTACTACCATAACTATATTCGAGACAAATACAATAAAGTTCTTTGAGGATATCTCGATTTCAGGGAGAATAATATGGATCAGTCTCTTATTTAGATGGAAATCATTTTGGTGTAATAGAGACGCAATTTGGACCTGTCATTGGTGAGATAACACAATGTTCAAAATACATCTAATTATTTATTGCAGCACACGGGTTGTCATATTTGAGTTGCACAGGAAAATGTGCAGATCAGAACAGATATGATATGGATTGTACAAGAATTTGTGCATACTGACCAGGATGCGCAAGGAGAAAATGATGCCATTAGAGAACCTTTAATATCTCAAGAACTTGTGTCTTTAAAGTGATTAATTTTGAACAAATAAATGTTATATCTAGTAATGATGTAGTATATCTTTAGGAACATGAATTTGACACTAGCATGATAATAAAGATCATCAAAATATCCATCAAGTAGTAAATAGTCAAAATTCAGAATAGTGGATTGAAGCTATGAATGATGAAATAAAGTCTATGTTTGACAATAAGATTTGAGATATTGTACCATTACCTAAAGGTGCGAAAGCCATTGATTGTAAACGAATATTTAAAACCAAGAGGGATTTGAAAGGTAATATAGCACGATACAAATAACGACTTGTTTCTAAGGGTTTTATCCAGAAAGAAGGCATAGACTATAAAGAACTTTCTCACCTATATCTATGAAAGATTCTTTCATAATCATTATGTCTCTACTGGCACTTAGATATTGAGTTATATTAAATGAATGTTAGGACCGCTTCTTAAATGGTGAATTGACAAAACAATTTATATGATTCAACTAGTTCAATTTGAAACGAGAAATCCATTTATGCACTCAAACAAGTGTCTCAAAAGTATAATTTTAAATTTGCTTAGATTATTATCTCATTCGGTGTTGAGGTAAATCAAATTGATGAATACTTATATAACAAGTGCAATGGGAGTAAAATTGTGTTTATGGTTTTATGTGTTAATGACATATTACTTGCCACAATTGATATAAATGATAATATGTGTTAGAATGAAAGATACACCGAGATTATTCTTAAGATATCTTGTGCCAGCTTTCACAAATAAGTATATATATATATATATATATATATATAGAACTGGGCTATGGTGCTTGATCAAGCACCATAGCCCAGTTCTATATATATATATATATATATATATATATATCAATAAAGTTATGATGTGATATGACAAAGAAGGACTTTCTCAACAGAAAAATACTCCTACAGAAAAGAAAAGAAAGAAGAAGAAGTTAGAGTACGTTGTATGGCTCTTCATCGAACGCTTCACTGGTGTTGTTGTGTAAAGGAAAAGGGAACCGACAACAAAGCTCATGTTCTTGTGGGATCTTGAAACAATTATGTAGAGCAACCAAGAGACAAAGGAGAAGAACAAGATGAGAAGGCTTGGTTGCTTAACTCAGTTTAGAAATAAAAGATGATAGCATTTTTCTTATGTTTAAATATATATAAATAATAATAAAAATATCAACAATAATAATTATAAATAACTAATATTATTATTACTATTAATTGTTATTATATTATATTATTACTGATATCATTACAATTATCATTATTGTTATGATATTATTATTAATAGTATTATTATTATTATTGTTATTATTATTATTATTATTGTTATTAATTGTTATTGTTCTTGTTGTTGTTGTTGTTGTTATTAATAATATTGTAATTTTCTTATTATAATTATCTCTATCATTAATATTAATGTTGTCAACTTGAAAATGAAAAGAAATCTTGTCCACATAATAAAATAAATTTGAAAAATATATATATTGGAAACTATTTAATAATAATAATAATAAATTATGATAATAGAAATAATAGTAGTAATAATAATAATAATAATACTAATAATGATGGTAATAATAAATAATAATAATAATAATAATAATAATAGTTATTATTATTATTATTGTTATTATTATTATTATTATTGTTATTGTTATTGTTATTGTTATTATTATTTATTATTATTTCTGTTATCATTGTTATTATCATTAACATTATCCATATTATCTTAAAAAATAACAGTGATCTTAATCACAAAATTATATTAAAATTATATGAAATAATAATTAAAAAAATGATAGTAGAAAGAATAGTAAGTTTGGCTACGGTGATACGCGTATATGAGAACCAAGTGTGTATGACATTTTCATTCGTTTGATCTTGTCAAATTTGTGGAAAGTTGGTGTCGCTGAATTTTTTGTTTCTCCATGAGCGACATCAACTTTGCATGAATGTTAACGACATTGAATGGACAAAAAGTCATAGCACATACACTTGGTTCTTATATACGCACATCACTGTACGTACACTACTACAGAAATGAGCTATTACAGCCTCCCTGTTATAGAGGGTTAAATGTAAGGCCGGTATAATAGCCACTGAGTGGCATTCCTGTAATAAACGTTGATGCTATTATAGCAGCTATTTACAAAACGCCGATGTAATAGTGTGCAGCAATATATCACCCGGGCTATTATAGCGGACCCCAAGTAAAGGCCGTTATAATAGCCCAATCTATTATTGTTACAATTTATTATATAGTTGATGTCGCAACCGGAGGATCAAGCTATCTTCACAATTGGCGATAAGCAGTTGTTCGGCATCAATGATGTGCAATTGGTGGCACTTACTGAGATATTGGATATTCTCAAGCCGGGTCCTTGGCTAAGTGTCTCGCTTATTCAGCTATGGTGCAAGTAAGAATATCCACACTTATCTATGCAATTAGATTATAGTTAATACTTAATACATATATAATTCCAATATTCATTTATACACACAGGTGTTTATCACATCATCTTTGGAAATTTGGATTGGTCTCAAAGTTTCTCTTTCTCAATCCCGCCTCGTGCTCAAGAACAAGTGTAATTGAGAACTATGCCACAACTGTCAATTACATTAAGAACTTCTTCGTTGCTATTGAGGACCCAAAATTCTTGATATTTTTGTCGTACATTGAACGGTTAGTCTTCTTACTTTTCGATAATTCTCTCACTTAATATGAATGCTAACTTTCTTAAATTTGAATTGTTGCAATCACTGGTATCTTTTGGTTTTGCAAATCTCAACGGCAACAATTTATGAGATTGATTCTCAAAACAAAGCTGGAAACATGCTTGAAATTGTTAGGGCATTGAATGCGTAAGTTTTCTTGTGTAAAATTTTTAACACTTTTATTCTAATTATTTTATACTTATTTGGACTTGTATATATTTTTACAGTTCTTTGCGGCAATATTTTCAAACAAAGGGTTCGAGCAAAACTACCAAGTTCGAAATCAAAGTTGTAAACATAAGTTCTCTATATTTCATCTCAAATTGGAGATATCCATCAATGTTTAGGGTTTAAGGTGTAGGATTTACGATTTAGAGTTTCAAGTTTAGTGTTTAGGATTTAGTTCTTAAGGTTTAGAAGATTAGAGTCTTTAAGTGATATTTATGTTAAGGGTTTAGGGTTTAAGATTAATATTTAGAGTTTAGAGTTTAAGGTGTGTATGGTTTACTTTTAGGGTTTTGGGTTTAGAAGATTAGAGTCTTTAAGTGGTATTAATTTTTAAGGTTTAGGGTTTAAGATTAATGTCTAAAGTTTAGAGTTTAAGGTGTAGGGTTTACGTTAAGGGTTTGGGGTTACGTTAATGGTTTCGGATTTAGTGTTTTAAGATTTAGGTTGTATGATTTAGTGTTTAGCAAGCATTCAACACTTACATATTTATTTTGTTACTTCAACTGCTTTGTAGAGCTCTCCGCAACCCAATGGTTGGATGTGCAGATATTATGTAATGCGGGCGATGTTTTACATAGCGACGCATTACAATGATGTCTCGAGCTTGAGATCGCTCAAGTTACAGGTGCTAAATTTGTTCTCCAATGATTTATCTACATATCTGTATTTATATATTTGTATCTATAAAATTAATCATGATTGAATCTTCTTTGATGTGCTTTTTAGGAGCTTGAGCCATATCCAGCTGCATTGCCTGATAGCGAGATCGAGCAGGTAAAAGTGATGTTATGCGATTATATTAGTTATTTTTTGTGATTTGTTGTATGCATGTACGATATTACTGTGTTATGTGATGTTTTGTTGTATATATGTGATATTTGTTATATACGTGAGTTTGATATATATTGTATTTATTTTTGTGTGTTATGTTAAATTAGTTGTGTGGTATATGTTATATATGTGAGTTTTCTATATGTTTATTAGTACATTTGTTTGGTACCAATTGTATGGCTAGCAATTGGGGTTGGCCACAGAAAATCAGCAGCATTTAAAAAAAAAATTCAGAAATATAACAGCGGACTTCCCCTAAAATCCGCTATAACAGATCTAAATTGTTTAATATATTTTAAACCTATTATAGTGGACTGTAATTAAACCCGCTATAATATACAGGCTATTATAGCGGATCCCAGCTAAAGGCTGTTATAATAGCCCTTCTATTATAGCAGTCTATCGTATGGGTCCGCTATAATAGCTTGTATATTATAGCGGTTAATGGCTAAGGTCCTCTATAATAGATATTATCTATTATAGCGGATGGTTGTTACCAATAACAGCCCCCCTTTATTATACTGGCACTAAGTCCGCTATAATAGGCCTTAGAAGGCCGGTATAATAACTTAATTCTGTAGTAGTGGTAACTAAACTCTAATAATAATTATTATTATATAAAATAAGCATCATCATCATCATCATTATTATTATTATTATTATTATTATTAATATTATTATACTATAGTAACAATAAAAAGAAATAAACTTATAATTGGAAAAGTTGGTATAATTATATTATCATTATAATATTATTTAAAAATATTAATCATATAATATTATTGTTGATATTTATTAATATTATAAAAGTTTACAAGTTGTTTTCAAAATTAATTGTAATAATAAATAGAATAAAAAAGTCTATAATAAATAAAGATATAACAACACAACAACAACAACAAAGCCTTTAGTCCCAAATAAATTAGAGTATGCTACAAATAAAATCTAATCTGAAAATCAATATAAATAATTGTATAATGAATAGTAAAATAATACTAAAAATAGTAGTAACAATAATAATAATAATACTAATAATAACGATACTACTACTACTACTAATAATAATAATAATAATTGAGGTGGGCTATTTTGACTTTGCAAATCATGTGCTTTGTAGTTTTTGACCCTTGGGTTTTGAACCTTTTGCAATAAATATAATATTGAAAACAAATTCGACGGTCCAAAATTACAAAGCACGTGCTTTGCAAATCACAGTAGATCACCTCATAATAATAATATTAATAATATTAATAATAATAATAATAAATAATAATAATAATAATAATAATAATAATAATAATAATAACAATAATAATAATAATAATAATAATAATAGTAAGTTTAGACTAGCGCCCTACGTCGCCAATTCTAGAATAGAGTCGTATAACTATACCACTACTTCTGAATTTTAGTCTTTCATAGTTCTGATGAGTGAATTACTAACTTAACTTCCATGCACACCTATCTGACACTAACTCTTTGGAGACATTTCATGCATTTAAGTCTCTTTTTATGGCTTTATCACATGTTAGTTTCGAACGACCCCTGCCTATTTTCGTGTTTTTAACGCCACTAAAAACTCCACTACGTACAAGCGCATCAGAAGTCCTTCGCTGGGTATGCTCATATCGTCTCAAACGACGTTGAACAAGTTTCTCTTCAATCGGTGTAATCCTGACCTTGTCATGTACAATGTCATTTCTAATGTGATCCCTTCTTATATGCCCACATATCTGCTATAACATATGCATCTCTACCACGCTCATATTTTGTATGTGTTGTCCTTTAGTAGTCCAACATTATGCTCCATACAATATTGTAGGTCTTATTGCCAACCTATAGAACTTACCTTTAACTTTTGTGGGACCTTTTTATCACATAGGACGCCACATACTTGTCACCATTCTATCCAATCAGCTCTTATTATGTGGCTAACATCTTCATCAATCTCGCCATCACTTTGTAGCATCGATCCCAAATATCGAAATGTGTTTCTTCTAGGCACAACTAGTCCATACAAACTGACATCTCTATCTTCTGATCAAACGCCACTAAACTCGCACTTCTTATACTCGGTCTTAGTCCTACTAAGTCTAAAACATTTGATTCTAAAGTCTTACTCCACAACTCTAATTTTCTACCAATCCCTACCTTATTTTCGTCAATAGAACCACATCGTCCACAAAGAGCAATCACCAAGGAATATTTCTTTGTATTTCTTCCATGATTTCATCAATCACTAAAGAAAATATATAAGAGCTCAAGGCTGACCCTTGATGTATTCTTATCTTAATGAGAAAGTCATCAATCATGCTATCACAATGTTTGACACTAGTCACTAGTCATAATGTTATCGTTCATACCCTTGAAAATGTTGAAGTATTTTGTTGGAACTTTCTTCTTTTCATGTGCCCACCACATGACCTTCCTCGATACTTTGAAATACGATTTCTTCAAGTCGATTAATATCATGTGTAAATCCTTCTTATGCTCTTTATATCTCGCCATCAGTTGTCTTGTCAAGAAAATCGCCTTCGTAGTTGATCGTCCGACATAAAACCAAATTGGTTTTTTGTATTTCTTGTAATCTTTCTTAAACGATACTCACTCACTTTCTTCCAATACTTCATTGTATGACTCATAAGCTTGATTCATTTGTAATTAGTACAATTTTGAATATCTCTTCCACTCGTCCAGTATTTTGTTTGACCGAAAGTTGTTATTGAACATCTTAGTTAGCCATACTACCCCTATGTCTGCAAGGAATCTATGCACCTTGATCGAGATGTTATCAGATCCTAAAGCCTTACCTACAATGATTCTTTTTAAAACCTCTTTCACCTTCGTATCTTGAATTCCTCCAATGAATTACCTATTGGTGTCATCAAAAGGGTCATCTGGCTCGATCATAGTATTTTCATTCTCGCCATTGAACAACTTTTATGTGTATTGTCTCCATTAGTTCTTGATCTTGTCGTCTTTCACCAAAAGTCTATTTGTCTCGTCCTTGATGAATTTGATTCGGCTGAAATCTCTCGTCTTTCTCTCGCGGAGTTTGGCAATCTTATAGACGTCATTTTTGCCTCATACATAGTTTATGATATAGATCCTCATAAACTCAGCTCCTTGCTTCACTCATAGCTGTCGTAGCATTCTTTTTTGTTGTTTTGTACTTATGTATATTGTCTTCACTCTTGGCATGATGTAAACACTTGTAACAGTTCTTCTAGTCCTTGCTAGCTTTCTGCATGTTCTCGTTCCACCATGCGAGTTGCCATCTTCTTCCCGTATATTTTCCTTAGTCACACTGAATATTTTTGTATTTAATGCGAGTTACCATCTCTTCTACATGTTATTACCGTCGTAATCGTCTTGGTTAAAGGTTTTTTTCTTTGATCATCCTCTCCTTATAGACATGCTGAGCATCTTCTTGTGTTTCCACCATCTCGTCCTCAATATTTTGACGCGCTTGTCTTGTCGAGTACATTCGAAAGCGAAAATTCGAGACAACAACCTTGTGTTGTCGGACGACACAATCTCCAGGTATAACCTTACAATCTACGCAAGCTCGTTTGTCCTCTCTCCTACTAAGAACAAATCAATTTGTCTCAAGTGTTGACATTAATGAAGGTAACTAAATAAGATTGTCCCTTTCTAAAGAAGATATTAGCTGTCATGAGGTCATATGTCACATCGAAGTTCGAGATATTTTCTTCTTCTTGATTTCTATCACCATATCCAAACATCTCTTAAACTCCTTCAAAAATCTCACTAGTTGTACCAACATGATCGTCGAAGTCTCATCCTATAAAAAGCTTCTCGCCGCTAGGCACACCTTTAAGCATCTCTTCTAGATCTTCTTAGAATTACTTCTTGACGTTCTCGCTTAAAAATATTTGTGGGGAATATGCACTAATGATGTTTAAAACTAAATCGTAAACGACCAACTTGACGTGAATAAGCCGATCTCCTTATCTCCAAATGTCGATAGCTCTGTTCTTGAGGCTCTGGTCAATTAAGACGTCTACTATATTCTTGTTTCGTTCTGTTTCTGTGTACCCTAACTTAAAATTAGTATTCTCCACTTCCTTCGTCTTGTGGCCCGTCCATTTAATCTCTTGAACTCATAGGATATTTGAACGTCTCTTAATCGCAATATCAACTAACTCTCGTAACTTACCTGTTAATGATTCTACATTCCAACTACCCAGACGATTCCTATTCTCCTCGGTTAGCTTCCTTATCCCTTGCACTCGTCGAGTAAAATGCGAAGATCCTTGCTCATTTGTCACTACACCCAGGTGTCGATGTACCGCGTCACCAAGGGAGTGACGGCACAACCCTTACATATTTAACACCATACCTGGTTCCGATATGGCGCATCGCTAAGAAGGTTACACCCCATCGAAGGTCTATTGGTTTCATATCCATGAGAATGGCTAGAATTTTACGTTGGCTCGCCAAGTCTAGCACAATCCTCCTCTTTTCCGGGCTTGACACCGGTTATGTTAAAACAATACCGTCGGAATTTTATAATAAATAAATATATTTTAATAATCTTATCTTAATCGCAACAATGATTATATTAATTAAATAATAAGTAAATATAATGACAAACATTTATTTTTTAATAATTATATTTATAACAATCGTAAATATAATTATGTGGATAATAATAAACAAAATGAATCGATACATATTTTTAATTTTTTTATATTTTTATTTTCTTATTAAACAATAATAACATAATATATTTTTTTCCAATCAAACATGAAAAAAAATAGAGCAAAAGAAGATGATCCTGTTTGTGGGGTTGGTTCGGGGTATGATCAGTGCCGGCCTGACCCAGGGCGACGGCCCGGGCCCCAAAAGCCCAAAGGACCTCAAATGTTTTTTTGTATCTGTATACGGTAAATTCAGTAATCCGTTTTTAAATTGATTGGACATAAAATCTCCGGTTATGACTATTCTATGGCCCTCAAGCTGTAAATCTAATGAAATATAGAAAGTTTAAGCCATGTTTAGAAATGCGTGGCACTTAAAATATAGAAAGAACATTTCTTTCTATATATTTTAGATAATTAACAAACATACACTTTAATATGAAAGAACAAGCACTGGCACTTAAAAGGCAGTTATATTTCTTATTAACATTGCATAGATAGTTTTATTTGATATTGAGTATAATTTAATAATGTTATTTTTTTATGTCCTTAAATTTTTTTGTAAACAATTTTGATTTTGGGGCGTGGACTAAATGAAAATTCTAGTAACATTTTTTGGAATGGAACAAAAATCTATACTCCAATTTCAAACACATCACTGTAGCATGTTGAAATCCTGCTACACAATATAAGGACAATAACCAAATTGCAGCAACACTGATCGTAGAGTATGGAATGGTCTAGATTTAAAATTGAAATTTGTTTATTAAGAAGACTTATTAGAAATTATAATATTGATAATAATGAAAATTCGACGTAGGAATCAAATTTTTTTTCTCCCTGAGCCTCAAACTCCTAAGGACCGGCCCTGGGTATGATGTTGGAAGGGGGATAGGTAAGACATAAGCAAGACTTTCACAAACAACAGGGGCACTATCAAAAGAAGTTCAACTTTTGAAAATTGAATACTAGATTGAGTTGAGCGTAATCTTACCGTAGGTAATGTAGTGATGACCTGCCCAAGTTTGTAATGCCATTTTGTTCCAGAGTATGCGCACAAGTTCCTCAGCATCTTCAAAGCAGTAGGTTGATATCCCCCCTCTTCGTGAAGGACAACAATAAGCTGTTCAACAAAATCGGCGTTCTCCTCTAAAATTTCACAGCAGACTTCATTGCTTTCTAATGTCAGTGCAGCCAATGCCTCTCCAGCTTTTGGCCAACAAGAGGGTTCCTGATAAAAATTGTTTGATGATTTGAGAAACACAGATAGGAGCTGCCTGATAATCCCATGAGTGTTTCCGATTTTCTTCTGTGCAGCCTTGTTCATCGATAGAGTTTTCAGAATCTCAACCACAAGTTGGAAAATCACACGTTCACCTCGGCCATATATTAGGATATCTCTCAAGTTACTCCCTATGGTACAATTCTGTGAGATATCCCTTCTAATACTATGACCTACTTTTCCATTTGTACTAACAACTTTTTTTAACAACACCAGTGATCTTTTAGCCATTCTCAAGTGAAATACACAACTGGTTGACGTAGCAAAATTATGGCGATAAGATCTCATAAAATCTACTGTTTTAGATAGTAGATCGATTTTGTGGGTAATCTTCAAGCAAATCTTAGGATTGCCTGCAAGACCAATGAGAATTTGTAAACCAAGTAAATTCTGCTCGACTGATTTCCGTTTCAATTCGTCTTCTTGTTGGAGTACCGAGCAAATGAATTCCACGGCTTCTTGAATACCCTCAGATTCTTGAATACCCTCACCCTGGAACTCTTTTACAAGCTCAATAACAATTTGTGCTGCAAATGTTTGGATTGCACTTTCTCCCTTGTCATGCCAGCTGAGCATCTTGACCAGTCTACTAATTGTTTCTGTTGAGGTTCTGATCCTGCATTGAGTCTCTTGTGAAAATTTCTTATTACTCATCATACTGCTTAGTATACGAACAGCAATGAGCTGATCACCACAAGAATTTGAGGAAAGTAGACCTTGAGCAAAAGTGATCAAATCAAGATCAAGAGCATGAAAAACACTACCTTTGGTGAGTTTCCAGTAGGCCTCATGAAAGAAACGGCGTAGTGATACAACCCCGGATTTCTCCCCGAAACCACATTCCTTGCGCACTTCTTCTATAATCTTTAAATACGACATTGTCCAGAACCAACATGCTTTTTCTAACAGAAATAGCAATGCATGTGTTAGAGCCACTACATAGAAGATAATCAATGCTGCTTTCATATTTGTCTGCCCTTCATACTTGTTGTATGCCAGTTCCACCAGGCGCGTCATGGACAGCACAATGGACACGCATGCAAATATTAATTGAAAGAACGTGATGATCTTTACATATTTTCCGGAAAAATATTTTGCAGCTTGAAAGAAGAAGCGTGATTCAATCTGATGGTTTCGGCTAAAAAATCCAGTGCCAACAATAAAAATGATGCTAGCCACGAACCAGAAATCAATCGTCTTTAATGTTGAGGCAAAACCACCGAGCAGGACTACTGTAGCCCAGATAAATGCGAGAATTCCGACTGCACTCAGAGTCTTATCCAAGATAACGAGTCGGAGGCCAAAGTCGACCAATTTCTTTTCTGGCTTTGGATATGTACAATATGATTCAGTTGGGGGATTTGTAAGCATTATGTTTTCATCTTCATCTTTGTCATCCTTGATGAAAACACGGCCTGAGTAGGTGGCACCCCAGTCCTCGTCATGCTCAATAGTTTCAAGGTTGCTCTTCACGCTTCTAAAAGGAACCGATCCAAAAGAACTTGCTGACAATATGGCCTGTATGGGTGAGGATGAATAATACGGGGCGCAAGTTGATGCTGTTGAAAAAAAAAGCTGTTATTGTAACCATTACGTACCTTTTTCTTTTTATGGGAAGATCAGATTTCTCTTTTTTGTTCTCTAGCTGTTAAGGCTTTATCAATATATAAGGATCATGTAAAATATGTAAGAATCGGTGGATAAAAATACAAAGAAATCGATTTTATTCAATTTTAGCAATTCGGTCTTAATTTCATGATTTGTTCAGATACTAACACTACACAGAAATGAAATGCTCTATTATAGCTCCCATTTTTAGCGGATTTTTCTAAGAGTCTATAAAGAATTGGCTATGAAAAATACGGATGGGACAATTTATAGCAGTAAAGAGTATCTCCGCTATTAAAAAAGACATTTTATAGCGGATGTAAGATTGGATCCGCTATAAAATGTGGCATTTTATAGCGGATGGCTTCCAGAATTCGCTATAAAAGGTTTTTATATCGTAATTACCCACGTCCATTATAAAAAGTTTTGATCAAATTAATTTTTACGCCCACGAATCACCATGGAGTTCTCAATCTAACCGTTAATTCTTGTCAACCCATCGCTTCAAAAAATCACAGAGTACCATGGATTAAGACATATTTTTTTTTTTCAACAATTTTAGTTCTCTACACAAGACATCAACGCTCCCTCATTCTTCCTTCTTTCCACAGAAATCTTCTCTCATTCTTCTTTCTTCTCAAAAAAATCTTACATTAATGTACTTCCGTCATTCAAATATTATTATACTCCTTCAAACTTACTTTCAAAATTCTTTATTCAATTATGTCTACATATTTTTTCGATGAATGATAAACATATATGTATGAGTTTAAAGTATTATTGTAAAAAAAAATTCACAACTCGTTTCGTTATTATTGTTTAAATAAAATTAAATTGTTTCATAAGGTCATTTAAAAATAAAATTAGACTGTTAAAAATCATATTAAAGATAATACACAAAGAAAAAAATAAATTAAGCAACATGACATCATTACAAATAGTCAAATTTTCTTATTATTATATATTACGAATAGATATTTCTGCAAAAATGTCAATCAAATCAGTCAATTTCGCAAAAAATGCACAAGTTGGTAGCAATGTTTTTTTCGAAACTTTTTATAGCGGACCCATGGTGAGACCCGCTATAAAATGGGACATTTTATAGCGGATGTATGGGACAATCCGCTATAAAAGGTGGAATTTAATAGCGAATCTGGCCGAATATCCACTATAAAAAGGAGTTATTTAATAGTGGATGTACGGTAGGATACGATATAAAATGTCTCTTTTTATAACGGGTGCTCCGATCTTTAACGACCCTTCTTTAAAAACCACCTCCATGTCTGATATTAAAGGAGTATTTTAACTTGCTATAAAACGGGTTCCGTGGTAGTATAAAGAACTTGAATCGCCATTACTTTTGTATTTTAGTTGAGAATTTGAGGTAACATGGTTACCTGAAGAAAGCTCGTCTGGAATATCAGAGTCAGCTAATTCAATTTCCGTGTTGCTATGACCTGCTGGAAGTACCGTTATAGAAACTTCGGAAGCGTGTGTTGGCTGTGTCGGATTTCTCATCGTTGGGATACCATTTTCTGATATGATCTCTTCCTCTATCTCCATCTCACTTTGTCTTTCTCTCCTTCGGGAAAACCCTCTCTCCTAGTAGTTAAAGCATATTATGAAGACCTTGTCTAGTTGTTATGGAAGAGTTACTAGAAGCGGAGTCCGAATTAGTGGTTGCACACACAGTCAATTTCCTGATGCTGTTCGCAACACCCTTTTTTATTGTTCTCAAATTAGTAGTTGCACACGTCTCAACTACATTGACTTTCATTGCTAGATGTACGAAAATATAAAGAGAAATTTAGATGTACGCCACTCTTGAGTGTCTAATTAGAAGCATGTCATTCAATAAAAAAAATTAGCAACATGCCACTGATTTTGAATTAGTTTATAATTATTTCTTTAACTCTATTTTAGCAGAATAAAAAGACAAATTAATTAAAAAATTTCCAAAGTATCCTTAGTATTTGTTTTTTTTTTTAGACAGCCATTTATCCAACCTAACTCAAATAATCGACCCAAGCAAGTCAGATTAGCCGACGAAAGAAAACACGAATCGAAACCCAAGCCTCTGCCTCGCCTAGCTCCCCCACCGCTCAGCGTCGCCTCCGCTCTGCACTTCATGTGGACAAATTATTCGTTCCTCCAAATTATTGACTGTTATCACTCATTCTTTGCACCTCAAAAAAACATTCTCAAACGGAGGTTAACTCCACTGACCTCCAAACCCATCCAACTGGCATTCACGAAAGTATCGAACAAAAGTTCAGAAGTACTTCCTCAGATTTAGTAGAGAACTGGTTAATATTTAATAGATAACTAGTCTTCCTAAAGAAATTATTCAGTTGGCAAATTTCTTTTGTTTCAGAGCCATAAATTGAGGAAGTAAGTTTCAGAAATTATGCAGACATTAAGGCGTACCTCATTCTTAAGAAAGTATTTGGTTCCGAGTTCATATATCGCTTTACTTTTTATGAATATTTTGTATCACCGAATTTTTTATTAAAGAGAGATTATGAACTAAACCGTTGGATTGAAGACATATGTATTGATCCAACGCTTCTTCTTTTTCTTCTTCCTCTCGATCTGTTACTCCTCAGACTTCAGAATTGGAGATCTCCAATGAGAGTGATTTCCCTGGTCTTTGAAAATCAAGTTGCAAGCCATACACAAATCGAAAGAAGAGAGTGAGGAGAACACAATGGTACCCTTAGATGAAATTAAAGCTCCAAGGATGAGGAGAAAAGTCAAGCTCAAACCTATCGATACAAAATTGAAGCTAGCAATTCAAGACACTAGAGCTTAAGGCACAATGCTTGGCTAACTCTTGAGATCACCACGATGCTAGAACTGAGCTTGATTTGATCTAGAAGCAAACAATTTGATCAGAACACCTAACTCTCTCTCAAAGTGGCTGACAAGTAGGCTCAATGATCTAGAGTATTGTATTGATGCAAATGAATGTTGCAATTGTCTCATAGCACCTAATTGAGTATACTTGAAGCTTAATTGAAGCCGAATTGATGCCCAATTCTCGAGCTCAAGAGCAATGAAATAGTGTTTAATAGGTGTCAACATCAATCTGAAATGATTTTAGAAGCTTCTATACTCCTATCAAATTAGCTGAGGTTTGCAATGGACACTTGAAAGACAACCTAGGATGCTGCAGTAGCCAGTTGGGTGAAAGCACATGGATTCATGCCTTGTTGGCACAATATGCACCCTGGCTCAAAATAAATCAATGGCAGTGATCAAAGATGCCTTTTTATAGCTTCTAAAAGATTAATAGAACCTAAATAACATAATGGGATCCACTTGGCACCTGAAAAATCAAGATACAACATAGAAGGCTATACAAGACTCAAGTTAACAAATGAAGAAAAATGCAAAATAAAATCAAGAAGAAAAGAGAATCCAATGTGAAGCCTAGCTAAATGAGCCTATAAATACATATATTAGGAATCAAATCAAAGGAGCCTTTCTTTCTCTGTTCAAATTGTGAGAGTGGTCAAATTTGCTTTGCATTTTCCAAGCCTTCTTGCTCTCACCCCGACATATCATCTGGAAATTCAGGTGAGTGGTGTTGAATTTGGTAGAGAAGAGGCCGCTTTTTATATGCTTTGCTTTATAAATTATGTAAATTGATTGCTTGTGAAATGAAAATCAAGTTTGAAGTCTTTTGACCTTGATGTTTTGATGCTTTAGATCTAATTCGAAATCTTATGCATGAAGTCTTTTGATGATGGATTTTTTATGTTGAAAATGATCCAAATAAGCTTTTAAAACACAAATTTGAGTTCAATTGATCTATTTTCTCTTTTGAATTCAACTCAAACCAAATTTGGCTAAAAATGTCTTTTATGATTTCAAAACCTTCTCCTTTGAGTTGAAACCCTCTTGATCTAGTGATGTGCTATAAGAAAGACATTGTGCCATTTGCAAGTTCTGAAAGCCATAAAACAAGCACTACGATCAAATCAAATCAAAATAGTGCCCTATTTATCCTCAGATACCCCTCATGTATTCAAATCTTTCAAGCACTTGAGATGAATCTATTTGTATTCTTCCTCAAAGTCTCACTATGTATAATAAACCTTATTCCAGCATAAAAACAAGTTTCCATGCCTTAAAACTCAAATCTAAATCAAATTCTCCTTTTCATCCTTTTGGTTCAAAAATGTTAGAGATTTGTTATTTTTATACAAATCTCATGTCAACTACAAATCCAAAATCCTTTTGCAAGCATGTACATTATATTTATATGGACCTTCAGAACTAATTTCATAATTTTTGGATAAATCGTCTTCAAATTGAAGCCATTTCAATCTCAGATTTCTGAAAAATCACATTAAAATAGGGTTTAAATGCAATAGTCGGCCACCGAAATTTTGATTTGCATCCACAAAACTCAAATCAGCCACAATTGCATGATGATTCTGCACATGTGTGGCATCCAAATTGAAACCTTTCTCAATATTTTTGCACTTTGAGTTAGATCCAGGTCTTTGCACCTATTTGTAGCCTGGCATTTATACTTTCAAGTTATGAACTCAAATCGATCTGCTCTTTGTGTAAATTTCAAGAAATTCAAATCCCAAAATCCAAGAAAACAACAGAAAACTGCCTCATTTCCCTTAATGGATACAAATTTCAAATAAAAAATTAGAAGTCTTTTGGATCTTTTCATGCTTCAAGCCTTCCTAGTCTTTGAAACAAACATTCAAACTATCTCAAATCAATCATCAAACTTAATTTCATGAATTTGATTGCTTGTTTAGAACTGTTTTAAGTATGGTGCTAAACTGAACCCTAATTTGAACTGAACTGAACCCTAATTTGAACTGAACTGAACCAAAATTAGCAAATGCACCTTGCATGTAGTCTCATACAAGTCTTGCTGGTTTCGGTACCATGTATTCCTCGATTCGGGCTCATATGAACTTCCCTAATTGGAGTCTCTGTCTAAGCTTTCCCAGCTCAACGCTTAGTCAACCCGAGGTGTAATTTGTATTCCTTATTCGGTAAGCTCATCTCGCTAGTTCTTCCAATCCTAGCAAGCTTTCTCGTTTACCTCCACGTCCCGACTTATCACAAGCTTTTTCTCGATCGGGTCATAGCTTGCAGGTGTTCGACTTCTCGTCATAATCTATGAACACAAGCTTCTTGCTATTGTCCTCGAGCTTGGTTCTTTTCAGGTTATGTGATCGTTCCATAGCTCCTGTAGGTCTTGTACCGAGAATTGCATGTGGACATCGATTCTGCATGTACACGACACATTGCGCAACTTCTGCCCAAAATTCCTTCAATGTATTTTTCATTTTGAGCATAGATTGAACCATGTTGAGGATGGTCATATTATTTCTATATGCAAGTCCATTTTGTTGTAGAAGGTAGGTTGTTGGATATCTCCTAATCTTGTGTTCCTCGCAGTAAATTTTGAACTAATTCGATAGGCATTCACCTTCCTTGTCAGACCTTAGTTCCCGAACATGTTGTATGGTTGACATCTTGATCATGAATTTGAACTTCGTCAAAGTCTTGAATGCCTCAGTTTTCTCCTTCAGAAAATACACCCAACACTTTATGGAGAAATCATCAATGAAAGTAACCAAGTATGTTTCGTGCTTAATGAGCCTGGTGTGATCGGTACACAGATGTCGGTGTGGATCAAGTTGAGATGTTTCTTTGCTCGGTACAGAGCGTTCCCGAACGAGTTCCTCGCGTGCTTCACGACCACGCACCCTTAGCAGAACTTCTTCTCAAAGGCAAGATTCGATAGTTCTTGCACTCACTACTTCTTCACCTAGTCCATGAGGCTGCTATACACCAAGTATCTCAATCTCATGTGCCATAATAAAACTTCGTATCTTTTGTTCATCTTGAAACATTTCTCTTATTTTCTTCACAAGTTCAATTAGAACACTTCATTTTGCTACATCTCTACACGAGGTATCCTTGTCATTTTCTTGTCTTTCAAGTGAAAAACTTTGTTCTTCATTAAGATTGTGTATCATTTCTTCATTAACTGTTCGACACTTAGTATATTACTCCTCATCTCTGAGATGTAATTCACATTTTCAACTATTCTTGCCCTCTCATTCTTTTGGACAAATTGTACCTTACCTCTACCTTAGAGGTGTTCACGAACGAGATTGAGCCTTCGATCTCCCTCAGCTCTTCGAATAAGTGTCGATGACCTATCTTGTGATCGTTGGATTCCATGTCGAGATACCACACGGTGTCACCTCCAGAGCGTGATGTACTTTCCTTCATCATCTCATTTCACTTCGGCGTAATTAGCATTGCCTTCTACTTTCTTTTTGAACCAGCAGTCACTCGCGTAATGCCCATGCTTCTCGCAATTATAGAAATCAACATTGGGTTTGTTTCCTCTGTCGCCTCGGCCATGCCCTCGTGAGCTTTGTCTCAATTGGCCATTTTCACCATCTCATCTCATTTGCTTCTAACCACGACCACCTCCTTGGTCGCATCCTTATCCTTTATGTTGGACATACATTGTCTTCTCTTCCAGTACCATCTTGGCTTGCAAGGCCTCTTCGAGTGATTGTTTCTTTTTTAGTTTTCTTCTTTGCTTGTGTGCCATGAGGGAACCTGCGAGTTTGTCAACTGACATCTTACTTAAGTCCTTTGATTCCTTGATTGCACACACAATGTTCTCAAAGACATTTGTCAGTGATCTCAGGATCTATTCGACAATTCTTGACTATGTCAACTTTTGTCTTTTCCTCTTCAGCTGGTTTACTACCGCATGTACTCTTGTGATACAATTTGAGACTACTTCAGTTTCTTTATTTCTCATCGACTCTAGTTCTCACCTTAGGATTTGAAGTCTCAAATGCTTCACACGCTTAATACCATTATAAATTGTCTACAGTGTATTTTATGCTTCTTTCGGAGTTCTCACTTCAGCGATCTTCTCGAAGCCAGTCTCGTCTACACCTTGATATGGTATGTAGAGACAAAGGCAGAACTAGAACGTCGAGATAGGGAGAGCTAATTTGCAAATATAGTCTAATTTTAATGTTTTAAGGATGCCAAAATTCAATTTTGATACAACACTACAAACTTTTAATAAAAAAGTTAATTTTAATTAAAATTTGAATTAAAATATTACAATTTACTCAAATATAATTAGAAATTTAAATAAAAGGTTTATTTGTTCTATGCCAAAGCGAGGTCGGGGACCACTCGGGATCCATTGGTGGTTCCGCCCTACAGAATTGTCTTGTCGTTCATGCGATGTTCCTTCAACGCCTTCAGGTTCGTCATTGTCATTCTGACATTGGTTAGAGGTTCTTTGAAACATTCTTCTACTAGTTCCCAAACACCTTACACTCCGAGCAAGGCTTTGATCTATATGCTCCAGTTATCATAATTTGGATTTGTCAATTTCAGCAATGGCATTTGTCTGAATTAACTATTCGTGGATCCAACCATAAACTATGATACCAATTTGTTAACTTTAAATCGATTATGTTGAGTTTCTCTCTCAGAACTAACGTGTCTCTCGGGTCTCAATTACCGAGTGTGTTCATAGGTTGTCATTCGTCTCTTGACTCTCACTCACTTAGAACAGGTAGGGCTCAGCTCAGTTCACTGGAGGAAATATTTATGGAGGAATTAAGATAGAAATTCTAGATCAGAGAGGGAAGAGAGTATTGCTGAAAAGAAATTTTCTATTCAACACAAATAGTTTACAACTAATTTTTCTCTCTTATTTTTCTCTATTCACTACATTATCTATACTACAAGATACAATCATCGTAAAATTGACTAGGTCTACAGCCTACTACATCTAGTCTACTATAGTCATTTAATGCCACTGCCTAAAAGTCTTCGCATCCACGTGCTATCTCTTACTTCGGTAGCTTCCCGTCAGATTGTATCTTCTACATGATCAGTTCGGTCTTTATCTCAAGTTGTCTTCTTGAGTGACTATGAGTTGATTTTCTCAAGTCCTCTTCGTTCTCAGCTTTCTGAGATCTTCTATCTCGATATGCTCCTGAACTCTTCGATCTTCACTTGAGTTTAGTTCACCACTCGAATGCTTTCTCAGATTCTTGTTGTTGTTACCCCGAGCTTCACCGTGCTTATCATTCGAGTTCTCGTTGTTGCCTTTCGGTTTGCGCTAGGATTAAAAACTTGGAGATTGTAACTACCAACTATACCAAACTCTTCCAAACTAGGAATTTTTTACTTGCATAACCCTGAAAAAATAAGAATAACATATGTGACATTTCAAAACTTTGACAGCAATGACCTTATTTAGTCAGCGTTCACATTCACATGGTTGGCTGAACGTGTGCGTTCAGAATCCGAGACCACTCTGAGTTTACAATGCAAAAAAATATATACCAAGTAATTTGTGAGTCAGCGTTCACGTCGAAACGCAACGTTTGAATGTGCATCTAGACGTAACGTTAACATGTGTTGGCTGAACACGACATTCAGACGCTTCGTTCAGACGTCAATGCTAGTCTCGAATTTTGCATCATACTGAATCATTTTTGTGGTTTGATTTCGTATCGTTGACGCATGTTATTACTCTGAACGTGAATGTGAACAAAATAGGATCATCACCGTCAAACTTTTGAAATCAGGATTATAGATGTAATTTTTATTTTTTCAGGATTTGACAAAAAAAACTTTTTCCAAACCAGAGGATGTGCAATAAATGCTGGCATAGTTGACAAAAAAAAAGAATTTAAACTCATTTACAAGGTTCTGATAGGAGAAAACTCTAAGAACCCTCCGAAGAGATCAACTCTTACTTATATTGCAATTTGGTGTTTGGTGATCACGTTGGCGCCGTTGGTGTTCGGTGTTCACGTTGGGGTATTTGTCCACCCATATAAGCAATTTCATAACTTTCATAGACCACCATTTGTGAGCCAATTAGGAGATTATTTAGGTGACTTTTGACTTTTTGGGACGATAGCTTACGAGTTTCCTTGGAAAGGTTTTGAAATAATTTCACGCTTTATAATAAAAATATAAAATCTATGCTAAGAGTACAACTGTACAAGAAGTCTAGGCACAGCATATTATGGCCTCAAAAATCTACATCAGCTCTTCAACATCTGTTTCCTTCATTTTTACAGTTTAACCTCAAAACCACGAGCTACAATATCCCAAACCATTACAAACCCCAACTTGCATCGCCCCCATGCACATCCCCATCAGATACAAACCGGAATCACCTCACCGAATTCCGCTCCTTGCTTTCGATCATGCAACCACTAAACCACGAAGACAAACTCCTTTGGTGATCGTCGCCCTTGAAATCCTTCACAACCAAATCAGCATACATATTCCTCCCACATTCCAAAATACTCTCCCAGAATAAGTATTATTGACTTGGTTAGAAGCTGAGTCTTTAAAATAATTCAATAAATAAAGTTTGAAATATTGTATATAAATAATATATGAAGTACTGTCACGAATATTACAATGAGTAATATAAGATATGTCATATAAATAATTTAATTAAGCAATGACATAATAAGTATTTTGCTAAAGTTTTGAATAAGAATACATATAGAATTAAATTAAACTAATTATAATTGTTGATGGATCAATTGTAATTGATTTAACTAATGTTAGTGTTAAGATAAATGTGAGGAATATTATTTGGGCTAATTCAATTAATTTGGAATAAAAAAACTAAACAAAACGCACCAAGAAACAGATTCTTGTGAGGCGTCGCAAGGATTTTCTTGCGGGCCGCAAGGATTAGGTTGTCAACGAATGGCATTTTGAACGTTTTGTCTTTCATTTCGTCGTGACGCAGCATTAAACGAAAGAGACTTTTGTTGTGTCTGTTAAATGAAACGTAAGACACAAATGGTTTTTATTGTGTTTGATTAAACGCAACGTAAACGCAAGTAATTCGTTACATATTGTTTTAAACGTTTCTTACGTCATGTTAAGTAAGTCATTGCATACTCGCATTCCTTAAAGTGTTTGGAAAGCTATAAATAATAAAAATAATTAAAATATCGATATTTCCAAAGAGTAAAGTTACAAATTAGTAATTAAATAGTGCTGATATAGTGCATTTTAGACTTATAAAGTATTTTCATTTCATTATAGACTTTATAGTGCATTTTCATTTCGTCTCCTTCTAGAATACTCCTCGTCTCCGTTGCTGTCTCTTGTCCTCAAGAACTTGTATGCATCATTTCTCCCTTTTTTCTCTCAATGTAATTTCATCTTTTTTTTTTTCTTAAGTTTTCTCTTAAACTTGCTTAACAACGCATTTCAATGTTAAATGTTGATTTGAAATGTTCAATTTCCATTTGTGTTAGGGCTTGGGGTATAATCACTTATCATTTTGTTTAGGATTTAGGGTTTAGGATATAATCGCTTTTGTGTTCAATATTATATAGTAATAGATGGACCAATTATAGTAATTGTTAACTCATCGCTTTCACTATTTTTTTAATAGTATGCAAAAAAATGGACCCAATAGAATAAGCCAGGCAAGTAGTCCAAATTCTTCTAAGGGAGCTTCATCCCTACACTTTTGTGTACTCTTCTCTACAATCTGTGGCAAAGGACCTGGACAGGTTAACATCAATCAAGCATATCCACCCTGCCCAAGCCAAGGACCTGAAGGGAAAAAGACCTGGCATATCCAAGCTAAGGACCTCAAGGGCAGTAAGAGAAATAAGAACTAAAAACTTTATTTATTTATGAATCTGTTGATGAAAAATGATGATTTAATATTAAAAGGTTGAAATCAGTTATTTATCAAAAAGAAAAAAAATTAAGAATGATGATGTGGACAATAAGAATTAAACTTCCTTAATTTATTTCGGCCTCATCAGGTTTAATAGATTAGGGTGTGCTAGAGGCATTGGATGATGATTGGGATAGTGAAGAACATGTCTTGAGTGGGAGAAGCTACGGGAGTAGGACCGCAGTCCTAATTGAGGGAGATCCAAGGTTGTCACTTGTTTGTATAGGGTTTAACTCCTAGATTTTGATTTTGTTGGTACAGGGACAAAGTTTATGCAGGAGTTTTTTGTTTGTCTAAACCCTCACTTAGGGGAAAATAGATTAGTTAATTTTAATATTATGTACTTCAGTACTTATGTTTTAATTTGTTCTTTCAAATTTTGCTATAATGTTGATGTGAGTTTGCATGTAATATTTCTATTTTTCAGGATTTTTTCCATAATTTTTTTGGCTCTGTTGTACACCATTAGTTGCCATGTCAAACGTTCAAAACAATTAAATGTTTTTAACGTTTCTTATGTTTAACTAAACACAAAGGTAAATACAAGAAAAATTTGTTAAAAGTGAAGTAAGACGCAAGCCTTACGTTCGTAAAACGCAACGTAAGACACAAGAGGACATTTCGTGATCATTTTGTGTGTTTGATAGTGCTTGCAAGGATCCATTCTGAAAGGAAGAAATGTTGCCTTGTTCGGCTCATTGTTTCCTAACTTGTTGTGAAAATCATACTATATTTTGTGTACATATTTTGAGCAGTTGTATACATATTTTGAATATTTGGAGAGAATATTGGCATCAAATATTTTCCAGAATATTTGTTATTAATTATGGTATCTTTTCAAGATAAGTTAACACTAGTATTTAAGTGTTGGGTCTCCAAGAAATACGTGTGTGTTAGGTGTGCATGTGTTGCACATTAGCTATCGCTCTCTCTTGCTCTCTCTATTAAAGACAAGTACTCAAACTTCATTTGTGGGTTTACGAAAAAAGAATAGAGCACTTGTGTTTTCTTGGAAGGACCAGTCAACGAATAACTAAAGGAACAAGGACATGATTGCAGTAAGGTGCAAGCTTCTTTCATCTACAAGGATTTCAAGAAGATGAAAAGTAAGTTCTTTCTTTTGCTATTTATTTTAATATCTTAAATCTTACACAGAAATAATTGTAACTATTTAATTAGAAATTCAATTTTGACTTTACCTAATTGAAATTGCACCAAAATAATGTGAATTCCACGCCAATCACTATTGATATATTGACCTACTTACGATGATCTATCCATGTTATAATTAAACCTCGACACACTATCACAAAAAATGGCTTCACTAACGTCTATATCTCCGGATTATAGTGATATTCAGTATTAAAAACGTTCAGTGGTATTACGAAAATTTTGTGTAACACTTAATTGCAGATATTTACTACAAATCTGGTATTGATGACTGTAACATTTTGGAAAAAAAAATGTTTTTAATTTACTACCGAATTTTTGTTAAAATTTGTTGTTAATTAAAGGGTTGTTTTTAACACAGGATTTTAAAAAGCATCCGGTGTTGAAACATTTATCACGAGTTGTTACTTAATATTCAGAGTTAATTAGCTGCTTCAATACAAGAATTTAATATCATCCAGTGTTAAAGATTTTACCATCGAATGTTTTAATCAAGCTGCTAAATATTCGCATTTAGAAAATCCGTACTCACAGCACATTTTTTTCGTGGATCTATCCTCTCTAAATAAGTACCAAACGATAATCATTCAAATTTTGAATTCACATCTTCTGAAATAGAAATTATTAAAAATGGCCAGTCCTCTGAATCCTCACTGCTGCCCGCACAATTACTGCTACAATATCAGCGTGCAAAAACTATCCATTTTCAGTTTAAAAATTACTAATCATTACAAAAAATACGAATTCTCGAATTTTTGTGTAGTAGTGACACAAACAAAGATTATCTGTGTCACGCAGTTTTCATTAGTTTTTTTTTTCTTTTTTTTTCTTTTTTTATGAAAGCAGTTGTCAATAGTTATCGTTTAGCTGTGTACGTACGTATCTTTTACGTGCAATTACTAACACGCATAACTAGATCATGTGTCCACCAAACTAACAAATTAATGTAATATATAGGAAGTCTATTTAAACAAGTACATAATGGAAATTTATTTTTGTAATTTCAAATTATTCAATAACTCGAAGTTATTGATAAATTTAATGTCCAGAAGTCATTGTTTTTGGTAACCGAAAGTTATATCAAAACCAATTAGTATTGATAATCCGAAGTTATTGATATATATAACCAGAAGTTATTATTGTATTTGCTAATCAGAAGTTATCAAATAAATATATATCTTGTCTCTAACATTTAATTCTCTTAGGATTCTTTTTCTTTAGTAATTTTATTTTCTATGGAACATAATTGCATGTTTAATTAAGTTTGCTCGTATTAGTAGCATTTAAATTTGTTAACTATCGAGAGTGTGGTTTTAGAAGGTTTTTTAGAATTATTGTCATGTTTCTTATTGTGGAACAAAATAATGAGCTTCTGATCAAAAATCATCAATCACGATCAATAATTCTAGTCCATTTCCAGAAGCAAATGCGACATAATTCTCTAAAGAGAATGCAACATCATTTAAAATACATCATGGATATGGTTGCAATGAAGTCTAGCAATGTGATTATCATAATTCTAAATCAAATGAAAATACTGCAGAGAGATATGAGAAATGAAAAAGAAATAGAAATAAATTTCATTGAAAATTACTCATGTGACTTACTTTATGGATACACACTAGATCTAATTTTTTTTAAATCATTGATGAAGAAATTAATATCATGAACTATTTTTTCTTGTAGCTTTTATAACAAGTATAGTTTTTATAATTATGTTGTAAGTTGATGTCTCTCGTACAAAAATAAAAGAAAAAATAGTTTCTTTTAATTTTATCTTCTATATTTTTTGTTAGTGTTCAAAGGAAAATAATATGATTGAAGGCTCCAGAAGCGCTATAGCAAATGTTAGAGATGAATGCCTAGTAGACAGTTGAACAACAAATACAATATTGAAAGGAATGAAATAATTTTCTTCAATTGTCTCCACTAGAGACACAAGCCAATACAATTTCTAGTATTAATAATTTAATTGAAGGCTCTGGCAGAGCTTGTGTTGCGTTACCTGAACGAACAAAACCAATTATAAACGATGCATTATACTCTAGTAAATTCAGAAGAAATTTACTAAGCTTTAAGGATACTCGTCGTAATGGTTATCATATGAAATCATGATTGAGAATAATATTGAATATCTTTAAATTCTATGAATTACATATGGCCATAGTTATTAGAAAAGCTTGAAGCATTATCATCTGGATTATCTTGTGCAAACATAAATTCAATAGAATCAAATATGGTCGATAACCAGAAGTTACTAGACACAAAAGATGTTTACTTTGTGGCATGACATACTAGATCATCCAGGTAACATTATGATGAGGAGTGTAATTGAAAGTGTAAATGGGTATCCCCTAAAGGACCTGAAGATTCTATTATCAAAAGATTTATCATGTGCAACATGCTTCCTTGGAAAACTAATAATTAGGTCATCTAAAAATAAAATTGCAAGTGAATCCACTTTATTCTAGATAGAACTCAAGGAGATATTTGTGGACCTATTTCTCCTCTATGTGGACCATTTAGATATTTTATGGTTTTAATTGATGCATCAACTCGATTGTCACATGTTTGTCTATGAGCTACAAGAAATATTGCATTTGCTAGGCTCTTGGCACAAATAATCCAATTGAGAGCAAATTTTTCAGATTACCAAATTAAGACAATCTGACTAGATAATGCAAGAGAGTTTACATCTCAATCATTTAATAATTATTGTATGTCAATTGATATTAAGATAGAACATCAAGTTGCTCACGTACACACACAAAATAGTTTAGCCAAATCACTAATTAAAAGATTACAACTAATTGCTAGACCACTGCTTATGAAATGTAATCTACCATCTTCTGCATAGGGACATGCCATTTTATATGTTGTTGCACTTATTGGATTAAGACAACTGCATATCATAAACTTTCTCCATTACAATTGGTCTCCGAAAGAGAACCAAATTTGTCCCATCTTAAGATTTTTTGTTGTGTTGTGTATGTTCCAATTTCTCCTCCACAGCACACAAAAATGATACCACAAAGAAGATTGGGAATTTATATTAGTTTTAACTTTCCATCAATTATTAAGTATTTAGAACCATTAGCTGGAGAGGTTTTTACAGCATATTTTGATGATTGTCAATTTGATGAGACAATATTCTTAATCTTAGAGGGAGAAAAAAAAGTTGGAAAACCAAGTAATTTGGAATGCATCATCAATATATTATCTTGATCCATGAAGTGGTCAACATAAACTGAAGTTCAAAAGATTATAAATTTGCAAAGAATAGCAAAAGATTATAAACGTGAAGTGAAGTTCAAAATTCCTCAAGAGATTGGAAATAGAACCCCAGAAGAGGTTGATGAAGTTTCAAAAGAAACTCAGGTACCTAATGATTATGAGATCTCAATAAACTATGTATAGAATGTACACTATGGAACTAAAATGAAACTTGATAAAAATAAATTCATAAGCTATAGCAATTGATGTGATAAATAAGGAAGATTATGTGCCAAAAATTCCTGAAGAGTGTATGCATATAAATGATTGGCCAAAATGGAAAGATGTTTGAAGGCTAAATTAGTTTCGCTTGAAAAGCACAATATTTTTACATGTAGTCCTGACCCCAAAAGATGTTAACCTTGTAGGTTACAAGTGGGTATTTGCAATTAAAAGAAATGAGAATTTTGAGATTGTGAGATATAAAGCAAGGTTGGTGGCACAAGATTTTACACTAATTTCAGGAGTTGATTATAAAGAAATGTATTCACATGTAGTAAATGCACCAACTCTTAGATTTTTAATTAGTCTCATAATAACTGAAAACCTTCAAATGTGTCACATGGATGTAGTCACAGCCTATTTGTATGGATCACTTGATATCTATAGGTAAGTTCCTAAAGGATTAAAAATGCCCAAATCATTTAAATTAAAACCTCGAGAAATGTATTCTATAAATTTAAAAAGATCATTGTACATACTAGTACAGTCGGGTCGAATGTGTTAGATTAAACTCTTCTTTTGTTTGATAATTTGCAAAAAAAATCAATACTAATCTTGCACAATTGAATTTTGGTGAGTTGCAGGTTTATACAAGTACATTCTAATGATGCAAAGACTCAACATGCATGTACAAGTCATGATTATCACATTGATATCAAGAGCAAGCGCCTTAATCAGAAACAAAGGCTTGGCAGAGCCATGCGTTACCATAACGCATGGACAACCCATCACAACAAGTTCCCTACCCGTCACAACGGGTTACCAATCCGTTGTAACAGATTGAAGAGGAGAAGAGCTGAAGACATGGGATTTCTACATGTTTGGCAGAGACATGCATTACCAAAACGCATTCCATACCCATCACAACGGGTTGCCAATCCGTCATAACGAGTTCCCCACCCTTCACAACGGTTCATGTCTAGGAGGGCCTCGAAGTTAGTCCGCCAAGCATTGAAAGGCATTTTGGGAAAGGCTCCAACTCGTTACAATGGGTTATGTAACGAGTTGGCTATTTTCTGTAACGCAAGAGAAACAGACCAAGAATTAAAGACTTCAAGATGTGCTCAGCCTATATATACCTTGGGGAGGCGAACCAAAAGCATCAAGAAGGCCCTCCCCAAGCTTTCAAGCATACAATTGAGCAACAGAAAGAGCATATATAATAGCATTCTCTTTCAGCATCCTCGCCTAGAGAGTGATAGGATAGACAAATTATCTAATTGTCGATCCGAGAAAATTTAGTTGTTGATTTTGTTTGGTAAACTACATTGTGTAGTCAAGTAGTTCATCGCCATCATTGATTGTGCTGTCAATCGGACACATTTACCTTGTATAACGGTGTAGCTCCTTGCATAGATTTAGGAATATAAGATTGGTTGTCTTGTTGCGAAGAAACCAATGATAGGTTCCGCAACTATATGAGCACTTGTGATTTAGTGGAATCGGTCACGAAAATGAGTTTTGGTTTCGAGAGTTCTGTAGATGTAAGCCTAGTTTGTTTCTAGGACGAACCATGTTATATAGTGTGTTTGTGTGTTCTCTTGCTCTCTCTTGATCTCTCTTGCTCTTTACTCTCCCTTTTTATTATCTTTGCACATCATTGTTTCATTTGCTCAATTGCTATTAGTAGCTAGGTGATTAAGGTCCAAAAATTTGAATTGTAATTGTTAAAAATATTTCGGCACTAGTACTTGATCTTAGAACCTCATTCTATCAATTAGTATCAGAGCCCAAAATGTTCATACCTAGCTAATTAGCCAAATCTTGATACTTTTTACCTTGTCGTGTGAAAAATGACACAATTGAAGTTTGTGCAAGAACCACCAATATTTGGTGTAGGTTGTAAGAATTTCTCTTTTTGGAAGAAATGTATGGTAAACTATCTTAGTCTACTTGAGCTTTGGAAAATTGTAGAGGATGGTTGGACACCCAAGTATGAAATTGATGGTGTTACCTTGACCAAAGAGTCCAAAGAGCTCATATACTCTAATGACAATGCCATGAACACTATACTTAGCTCAATTCATGAGACTATTGTACTCTCTTACTCATTTCAGAAATGCTAATGAAATTTGAAATGCCTTAGTACTTAGATATGAAGGTAACAAACACATGAAAATGACTCATAAAGTTGGTTTAGCAACAAAAGTAGAAAACATGAAGTTTGAGGGAAATGAGTCTTTTGAAATTCTCTATTTTAGACTAGTATCATTGAGAAATGAATTTGTAGAATTTGACTCTAATATTAGTGATGAAGATTTTGTAGGAAAGCTTCTACGAATAGTGTCAAGGAAACCTGGACGAGATGGCATCGTGAGCTCAATTGAAACCATACAAGCAAAGGGTCTTCCTTACAAACGCGAGGAGGTGCATGCGCAACTATGCTCTCATGAGAAGAACCACAAGAAAGTGAAGTGCTCAACATCAACCAAAACCTTGGCCTTAGCCGCACAATCTTCATACAATATCACCTACAAGTTCGAATCAAGTGAAGATGTTCATCAAAACCTCTATCAAATTCTCTCCAAGGACAAAGTCCTTCTTACCAAACTTATCAAAGAAGGCATAGATTTTGAAAGAAACGTGAATAAGGAAAGGATATTCCAAGGCAAGAAGGTGATTTCTCTAACATGCAACAAAGAATGGCATAGCATCCAAAATTGCTATTCATCTTTCCTCAAAAAGAAGACCATAAGAAGGACGTTTCAAGAAAAATCACAAGAAACCAATGCAAGCTACTTGGTTAAGTGAATCCGAAGAGAACGAAGATGAGAAAGAAGAAATTAACCTCGGGGGAGGTGAAGTAGAGAGAGTAAGCTAGCTCTTGTTGTGAAGAATTCAAGGACTTGTACGGAGATAGCTCTTGAAATCATAAAGGAGCAGGGCATGATGAATCCGAAGAAGATTCGTATCATAAAGCCATTGGCTCAAGCTAAAGACGATGCATATGCCAAAGAACAAGAAGAACCCTCAAGGAGACTTGAGATGCCATCATGCATCTCAAGGATAGACACTTCCAAGTTGATTGAGAAGCCTTAGCTGAGCTAAAACGGTAGAATTTGATCTTTCTAAATTTCATGATGATTCTTGTGATGAGTCTTACGAGTTGGATAAAGATCAAGAGTCTTTTAATGTGACTAAGCTTAAAGAGTTACTTGATAATCCAAAAGTTCTATAGATGTTAAAGATGTTATGATTAATGATCTTAAATGTAAGGTTGAATTGCTAGAAACTAGGATTAAAGTCCTTAAGACCAAAGTCAATTTAGATAAAGAAAATGAATTAAAAGAACATCCTTGGACTTCTAAATTTGTTGAGTTTGTTAAGGCTTCAAACCATGACACTAAAATTGACTATGACAAGATATATATTGGTCAAAGTCCAAATGACAAAATCGAACTTGAATTTGTAAAGGAAGAACCTTCTAAAATTGAAAAGCAACCTAAGTCAAATGATTAACCTATTCAAGCTAAAAATCATGCCTATATGTATAACGAGAGATACATTAAGAAAATCAAGTTCACTAAACTTAATTCTAGAAAGGTGGTAAACAAACCTAGAGATATAAATGATTATAGGATTACCAATCAATATAGAACTCAACCACCAAAACTTTATGTTAATGATTGATATGGTAGATTCAATGTGCTACATGATTGCAAGAAACTTGGTAGCACTTTCCAAAAGAAAAAGTTCAATGATGTTTTTCAACCAAGACATAATTCTAGAAATGTGCAAAATGATTATAAAAATTTTAGTAGCAATTATCAAAGAAAGAGATACAATAATGTCTACCAATCAAACTATCATCTTAGAAACAACAAAACAAAATTTCATGATAAGTATATATTAAGGATGAGTTATTGAAGACCAATAAATAAAAATGACTATGTTCATAGTAATATTAACTCCAAGACTATCTTTTGTTCATCTTATTTGAATTTTGGACATCAAGAACATTTTTGTCGTGTTAAGAATCATAAGAGTATAGCTCCATTTGATGTGCCTACCACAAGTGAAACTAAACCAATTGTCTAGAGAGTCATTGGACTCCCCCAATTTTATTTTCTTTTGAGTTTTATGTTGAGGGGAAGTCATGTATCAAAATATATGATTTAAAGCCCATTTGATTGAATCATGTATTTTGTGAAACTTTGTTGATCTTTTTATCCAAATCATAACTCATTTTTAACATTTTCATGAGTTCAAAACAAAATATGACAACTGAACTGAGCCCTATAAATATCAAAGACCAAATTTGGAGCATAACAGTAAATTAATTCACAAGGAAAATCGAAAATGATTACTTGCATTATGGAATCTGTTACAATGGGTTGTGAACGCGTTATAACGGTTGGGAACACGTTATAACGGGTTAGAACTTCGAAAAACAAGTCGTTGGAGTTTGAATATTGATTGCTTTACAGAAAAGGGGAGAGAGAACTGTTACAACAGCTGGGAACTCCTTGTAACTGGTTGTTGTAACGGAAAGCTTCTGAGTGTTATTTAAAAACCCTTCTTCATCTCGAAGCGATTATGTTCTTGCAAAAAGTGAAATTAGACCCTTGGAGTTCTCTTTTGCTAAAATCCTAGCCTCAAAATTCTCCTAATTTCTCAAGAGATCAACCAAATTCTCAAGAGATCAATCCATCTTCCTTCAAGAACTCACCAAGATCATCATGTTTCTCGTAAGTTTTCTCTTAGTACTCACATCTATCATGCCACCTCCAATACTACCATTTGTTAGTAGTAAGAAAAGAAAGGAGGTAGAAAAACAATTAGAGAAGGAAAGAAATGAGAGGGCCATGGAACAAAGGGAGAACATACCCTTTCTTACACAACAACCTGATACCGGCCGGTACTAGTTCCAATTCGGGTGCAAATCCTACACTTCCACCATCCAATTAAGGACAAAATTCATCTTCCTCTCCACCGGCACAAAACCCCTATTATTTCCAATCGGCACAAAACCCTTCTACCTCCCAATCGGCACAAGAAAGAATCTTTAACCCTTATGCTAACTCATCTCAAAACCGGATTTTGTATCGATCGGCCCTTGAATTCTCTACCTGTCATAGCACTTTCAAAACTAGATCTGTTTTGGATACCTTTAACTTTGTGATAAACGGAGACAATCAAACGAGTGAATGGTAATATATAACCAATTAGTTCAAACAATTGGTTTTTGGGCATGGAGACTTTTGATTGAATTGAACCAAAGATGTGCCTTGAATCAAGTAAGGGTTTTGTATGCCAACATGAGGCTAACCAAGGAACCATTCGGGATCACTACCTATTTCTATGGTAAAGAAATTTCAACCAATGTCCAAACCTTAGTCTAAGTATTAGGGATTGTTGAATAAACTGAGGAGATAGATGTTTATCATAAGTGACCATAACATGAGGAATCATTTACCGAATATAAGAGGTGGTTAGGAGCAAAAGACCCTCACAAAGACTATTACGATTCCAAACTACTCGCGTTTCATAGATTGTTGTTTTCTCTCATAAACAACTTTCTCATACTAGGAAAAGATATAAAAACCAACATTGAACATACCAACGGATTTCTCTTGAGGCATCTTATTACCAAGGACAAGGTGGTCAACATGCCCTTCATTATCCTTTATCATATGAGAGTCGCCTTAACCAATAAGAAAATGAGCTTGTCATACCCTCACCTCTTGATTAGGATTCTTATGCACAAAAGTATCACCATTCCACTCAACCCAAAATAACCTAATCCAATTATCTATCTACCGGTTAATTTTATCACATTTCTTGAAAAGAAAGGATGGGTCAAGAAGAACTTGACTTGGGAATCAAAATCCAAGCCAATGAATGAGTGGATTAGGAGAGAAGGAGCTAAACCAAACCAATACACCGATTTGGATACTCCACAAGTCATGGAGGAGGAACCCGCTTCTAGCATGTCTTTTCCCAATAACTCTTCTTATGTGCCTCCTCCAATGCAATTCAACTACCAAGGATATCAACATCGTTATGACTACTCTCACTATACATCTTCAACATTCAATCTGATGTCTCCTTACTCATTTTCAATTATTGAAGAAGGAACTCAATATGTCTATCAACAAGTGTACCACTTGTCTTTGTTTGAGAAGCACAATTCGGCTAGAGTGCATGAGAGACTTGACATCCAAAATGAGTTCAACTTCATGGTTCGGACAAATTGGAATCAACAATTCAAAACTTGGATGATTGTTCTGAACCAACCGGACCTGAATCACAAATGGGAGAAGGGAATGAAGGTGCTACTTAAGTCAATGCGGAGGATGATGATCAAGCTAGTAGTGATGATGAGTAGTTTAGTTTTGGGTAGTTTTAATAAAATTTGCTATGCTCCTTGAGAACTTGAATGTTTAAATTTGATATTTGTATGAACATTGTGTAAGCATTTGAATTGTCCTTTTGAAATATCTTGCTTGCATCTTTTATGTTATGTTTTTTTTATTATATCTCTTGATAGTGCTCATTTATTATTCTTAAAATTGCAAAATTGAATTATTTGGGCTTTATTTGCAAAATTTATATCATTAAGAGGGAGCAATTACTTATGACTTGATTTGAAAATACATGCTAGAATTTAGGGGAGTAATTGAATTGAATTAAGCATTTCGCCATACTTTGCAAAAAGAGGGAGAAATGTGGTGTTGTGCATGAGAATTATATGCACACACATAGGATTTTACAAATTGTCAATAAGAGGGAGTTTGTTAGATTAAACTCTTCTTTGTTTGACAATTTGAAAAACAAATAAGTACTAATATACAAGTACATTTTGATGATGCAAAGTCTCAAACATGCATGTACAAGTCATGACGATCACATTGATATCAAGAGCAATAACCTTGGACAAAAATAGAGACTAGGAAGAGCCACGCATTACGAAAACGCTTGGAGAACCCGTCACAACGGGTTCCTTACCCGTCACAACGGGTTACCAATCCGTTGTAACGTATTGAAGAGGAAAAGAGCTGAAGAAAGGGGATTTCTAAATGTTTGGCAGAGACATGTATTACCATAACGCATCACAGACCCGTCACAATGGGTTGCCAACCCATCATGACGGGTTTCCCACCTATCATAATAGGTTCCTATCCAGGAGAGCCCAGAAGTCAATCAGCCAATCATTGAAGGGCATTTTGGGAACGGCACCAACCCAATACAACGAGTTCTGTAATGGGTTTGTTGTTTTCTGTAACGCAAGAGCAGCAGACTAAGAATTCAAGACTTCAAGATGTACCCATCCTATATATATCTTGGGGATTTGAACCAGAAGCATCAAGAAAGCCCTCCCCAAGCTTTCAAGCTTTCAAGCATACAATTGAGCTCCAGAAAGAGCACAATAGCATTTTCCTTCAGGATCTTCACCTAGAGAGTGATAGGATAGCCAAATTATTCAATAACACTTAGTTGTTGATTTTGTTTGGTGAACTACATTATGTAGTCAAGTAGTTTATTCTCGTTTTTTATTGTGTTATCAATCGGACATGTTTACCTTTTAAAGTGGTATAGCCCCTTGCATAAGTTTAGGAATCTAAGATTGGTTGTCTTGTTGAGAAGAAACCAAAGATAGGTTTCGCAATTGTAAGAACACTTGTGATTTAGTGTTATCGGTTCCGGAAGGAAGTTTTGGTTTTGGGGGTTCTGTGGATGTAGGCCTAGTTTGTTTGTAGGTCGAACCACGTTACATAGTGTCTTTTTGTGTTCTCTTTCTCTTTACTCTCTCTTTTACTATATTTGCACTTTATTGTTTGATTTTATCAATTTCTATTAGTACTTGCTTGAATGTGATTTTAGCTAGGTGATTAAGGTCCAAAAGTTTGAATTGTAATTGTTAAAAATGCTTCCACACTAGCACTTGATCTTAGAATTTCATTCTATCAGAATGTGTTATAATCGACTAAGTGAATATCTCATAAAAGAAGGATACAAATCCAATTTAATTAGTCCATGTGTCTTTATTAAAAGATCAATCTCGGATTTTACAATCATGGCAGGCAAATCAGGACGGAGGTTTCAACAGAGACTACACCAAGCCGTTTCCTCCAATCGCCAACACTACAGGTGGCTGGATATCGAAATCACTGAGCGGGATCACATTTGAAGTGACTCCCCTCCTAGCTTCGCTTCCTCACTAACTATGGTGAGCTCGTTCTTCCATTTCATTGATCCATTCACTCCAGTTCCACCAAATCGTAAGTCACTGAATCTACCGATGCGCGCCTTTGATCAAATTCAAGCATGGCAGTATATGTTGATGATCTGAATATCATTGGGTCTCCCAGCTACTTATATTGAAATTATATTCTCTCTAATTATTTTTCAAATTATCATATTTACTTTTGTAAATTTGTGCATGAATTTGGTATAAATCAGAAGATTTCTAGTTAGAAACATACCGGCAAATCTAGGTCTCTTGCGGCTGCAAAAGATCTCATTACGGTCGCAATTGACTTGGCTTTCAAACTTGGCAGGAATCCTGCCAAGTCTATTGGGGTTGCAAACGAGGCTTTGTGACCGCAATCAATCTACTGAAATACAGTAGATTTATTGTCTAATCTCTCATATTCCATTGCGGCCGCAATAAACTTGTGTTTTGCATTGTTTTGCTTGGGCTTTGACCCAAGTGAGTTGGGCTTAGCCTAAACAATATTTCTAACTTTACATTAACACCAATATATAGTTTAATTAATCATAATCGATCCATCAACAGTTATAATTAATTCAAATTAAATTTCATATGTATTTGTACCCAGAATCTTATTGAAATACGTATTATGCCTTGTATAAGTTAATCACATTTTACGGTATAGTTGATGTTACTCCTCGTAATATTGGTGATATTATGAGATATATCAATCATACAAAACGTAGTCCAAACTTTATTTATTATATTTGAAGGAAAAACAAAAGGGGATAATTTAATCAATTCTCTATGAACGCTATGGAAATCAAGAAAAAAAAAAGGTCTTGGCATTTAGAGGTAAGAGGCCTATCATTGAAGAACCTCAATGAATTTGAGTTAATAAGCACAGAGAGGGGATTTAATTTGTTGCTGATTTTTTACAACAATAGCGCAAATAAACTCCAATCCTCCGTGCATTTTGAGCCGATTGATGCTGGCACGAGTAAGGTTGTCAACGAATTACATTTTTTTAGAAAGAAGTAGAGTCTTTACCTCAAGTCTTATTCAAAAAATTTATCTAAAGTCTCTCGGGCTGAGTTTCGAATCTGTGACCTCTCTTTGAGAGAACATTGCTCTTAACCACTAGACCAAGAGTTGGTTCTTAACGAATTGCATTTTGAATGTTTTGTGTTTCGTTTCGTCGTGACCCAACGTTAAACGCAAGAGATTTTTGTTGTGTTTGTTAAACAAAACTAAAGACACAAATGATTTATTTTGCGTTTAGTTAAACGCAACGTAAATAAAAATGATTCGTTACGTTTCATTTTTAAACATTTCTTACGTCATATTTAGTAAATCATCGCATATTCGCATTCCTTATAGCATTTTGGAAAGTTGTAAATAATAAAATAATTGAAATATTGATCTTCTCGAAGAGTAAAGTTACAAGTTAGTAATTAAATAATGCTGATATAGTGTCTTTTAGACTTATAAAACTTTTTCAGTTTATTATAGACTTTATAGTGCCTTCTCATTCCGTCTCCATCTAGAATACTCAACTATGTCGTCGTCTCTTCTTCCCCAAGAACTTGTGTGCTACATTTCTCCCTATTTTCTTTCAATGTAATCATCTTCCTTTTTTCTTAAGTTTTCTCTTAAGCTTGCTTAACAACACAATTCAATGTTCAATGTTCATTTGCAAGGTTCAATGTTCATTTGTGTTAGGGTTTAGGATATAATCGCTTATCAGTTAGTTTAGGGTTTAGGGTATAATCACTTTTGTGTTCAATGTTATATAGTAATAGATTGACCAATTATAGTAATTCGTTCACTGATCGCTTTCACTACTTTTATAGTATTACCCAAAAAAGATGAACCTAATAGAACAAGCTCGGCAAGTGGTCCGAATTCTTCTAAGGGAGCTTCATCCCAACAATTTTGTATATCCTTATCTCCAATCTGTGGCAAAGGACCTGGAAAGATTAACATCAACCAGGTATGCCTTGCCTACCCAGGCCATGGACATGAAGGGAAAAGGACCTGCCCAACTTGCCCAGGCCAAGGACCTACCTAGCATGCCCAGGCTAAGAACCTCAAGGGCAAGGGCAAGAGGAAAAGGTGGGAGCGGGATTCTCCATCTGAGTCATCTGACTCTACATCCGACAGTAAGAAATAAGAACTACGAACTTTATTTATTTGTGAATCTGTTTATGAAAAATGAAGATTTAATATGAAAGGTTGAAATCCATTAATTATAAAAAAAGAAATACAATTTCTGAATGATGTTGTGGACAGTAAGAACTAAACTTTCTTTATTTATTTCAGCCTCATCTTGTTCAATAGATTAGGGTGTGTTAGAGGCATTGGATGATGATTGGGATAGTGACGAACATGTCTTTGAGTGGACGAAACCACGAGAGTGGAACCGAAGTCATAATTGAGAGAGGACCAAGGTTGTCACTTATTTGTATAGGATTTAACTCCTGAATTTTGATATTGTTGGCATAGGGACAAGGTTTATGCAAGAGTTTTTGTTTGTCTAAACCCTAATTTGGTCAAAAACAACTAAGTTAATTTTAATGTTATGTACTTTAGTACTTATGTTTTAATTTGTTCTTTCAAATTCGGCTATAATATTGATGTGGGTTTGTATGTAATTTATTCTTATTTTTCAGAGTTATTTCATAATTTTTTGGCTCTATTGTGCACCTTTAGTTGTCACGCTAAACGTTCAAAACAATTAAACGTTTTTAACATTTATTACGTTTAACTAAATGCAAACGTAAATGCAAGAAAAATTTGATAAACGTGACGTAAGACGCAAGAGAAATTTTTCATGTTCGTAAAACGCAAGAGACTATTTACGTGATTGTTTTGTGCGTTTGACAGCTCTAAACACAAGTGAACAAATGCATAATGCAGCTCTTAATACAAGAATCTTTAAAGGCCAACACCTAAATTCCTAATGGACCTACATGTAATCAACTATTTGCTTTCTGGCCCAATATTTTTAGCCTCACTGTAGTTAGATTCTGGGCCGTAACAGTATTTGGTTTCCGTGTTCTGCTGCAATTGATTATTTAGCGCAAATCTTGACTAGTTGATTATCAAAAGATACTTTGTATGTATGTATCAAAATAAATGCAATTGTCATTCTTTCAATTAAATAGTATAATGTATCAATCATTGATAAAGATTTGTTTATGATTAAATTGGATATTTTAATGAAAGAAAGTAACATGCTCCAGCATAAAGACAATATATTGACTTAGACGAGTTAAAAAATGTAGATAATACACGAATTGAAAATGATGTATATTATGTATACATGTGTAACATAACATATACACAAAATATTCAATCAATTACTTTTGTTATAAAAAGTTCTAAAAAAATAATTATTTCACATTTAATTTTATTGACACCAATATTACTAAAACATTATAGTTAAACACATGTTTTTAATTTTATTTTCCTTTTAAATATAAAATAGACTTTTCTTAAATTTTATAAAACAAAAAGGAGTTGAGAAGTGACACAAACGAGAATAGAACTACATCACACATTTATTTTTTTGACCCGGCATACCGATATTCAGTAATAATGGATGGAAAAGAGAAAGAGAAAAAATATTGTCGTTATATGCAGTTTTCTTTGTAATTATGAAAATAGTAGTGATAAAAGCAGTCAAGGAGTACGAGTTTTTCGATCGAATAGTTAAAATCGTATATTTTTTACCATGTGGTAGTTCCTTTTTTGCCGCACGGTAATTTTCTACCGTTCCACATTTTTAAATTAAAGCAGGAGTTTCTTTCTACCGTGTGGGAGGAGCTTTGAATTTTTTGCATGTCTGACCACGTCCAAAAACATATTTACCGTAGATACTATATATAGCAAAAAATTATGACCATTTATAATTTTGTCTTTTTGTTTTCAGTCCGCACCAGCTGCAGTATATATTCATTTCTATCTTCGTATTATTAATCTGAATTGGTCTTATTTAAAGAATTTTCGTCAAAATCATAATTATTTGTCCAGAAACTTTTGCTACTTATGATAACTATTGTAATATTTTTCTATACGAGGTCATACTTGTAGTATATTTTCAGAAAAGACACATGTTTCTCCCACAAGGTAGAAATTCTTCCGTGCATGCATTTTCAAAAAGAATGTCACACGGTAGATTATATATCGTACAAGTGCGACAAAAAAAAACTGCCGCACAGTGGAAAATCTACCGTTCTGACCATTCGATCGAAAAACCGTACCTCTTGTCATCTTTTATCACTACCATTTTCATAATTACAAAAAAATCATGGTTATAAGAGTTGGATGTTCACAGTTTGACAAACAGAATTCACCGCCCAGACAAGCCATGAAATATTCAGGCACATTGATTGCAGATTTTTTTTTTTATAATTATGAAAATGATAGTGATAAAAGTAGCCAAGGAGTATGAGCTTACGATCGAATGGCCAGAACGATAGAAAATCTACTGTGCGATAGTTTTTTTTGCCGCACGATTGATTTTCTACCGTGCCACATTTTTTCTGAAAATGTATGCACGGAAGAATTTCTACCGTGTGGGAGAAACAAATGTCTTTTCTGAAAATGTACTACAAATATGACCTCATATAGAAAAAATATTGACGATAGTGACCATAAATAGCAAAAATTTAGGACAAATAAATATAATTTTGACCAAATTTTTTTAAATTAAACCCACTCAGATTGATAATACGAAAATAGAAATGAATATATACTACAGTTGGTGCAAACCAGAAACAAAAAGACAAAATTATATTTAAATGATCAGAATTTTTTGCTATATATGATCGAAATTGTAATTAATTTTCTATACATAGTCAATATTCTAAGAAAAAAAAGCCAACAAAAGCCACGTGATAGAAAATCTACTGTGCGGCAAAATAAACTCACGCACGATAAAAAATCTACCGTTTGAATCATTCGATCGAAAAACTCATACTCCTTAACTACTTTTATCACGCAGAATTACAAAAAAAACTGCATTGATTGACTCAAATCCTATCCTATCTTTCTATAATTAAATTCAATTGGAGTTGAAATTCCGACCTAAAAAGTAAATATCTGCAATACTTTTGATTAAATATGTTAGACGTGGTTTTTTCATGCCTGGTTAATTGGTTATAGACTTATAGTTGATGTAGAGCTGACGGAGTTGTTGAAAAAATTCAAATTGTAGGTTAGATAAAAGGAGAGTATATATCTGTCTATGACAAATAATGTTCGTCACTGATTGATATTTCCACAAAATTTCAACCTAATCGGAAGATATTTTAGTATTAAAGTAATAATAATATTTTTTGCTGACAGCATATACAACTTCTTCTTTCCATCTGCTTATCTTTGTTGTTCATTTTTTTTTTGAAAATATAAGTTTTTGAAATTTCTACCATCTATTGTAAAGTTTCTTAACAAAAATTTTATCATTGTGTTTACGAAAGTTTGATTCTGTAATTTCTTAAAATTTATTCTAATTAGATAAATGATTTGTCGTTCTTTTATATGTTTCTTTTTTTTAATAAGTGAGGAGCGTCCACCAGTTCATTTTTGTAACAAAACCGAAGTACATCCAAAATAAAATACTCTAACGTATCACTAATTATCACAAACTCACGCTTTAAATCTTATATTATCTATTATAACCTTTTGATTAAATCTAACTCCCAAAATTTACAAATATAACAAAATTCTAATATATCTACCCAATAATTCATAACAACATAATCAGAAATTGAGGTCACTCGAGTTTACGAAGCAAAAAAAAATTAAGTACTTTTGAAATATGCCTTCACATCTAAATGCAGTCTAAACGTGCGTCCAGGCGTAGTGTTTTCTGAACGCAGCATTTAGACGTGAACACATATTTGAAATTTTGCATCAAACTTGATCATTTTTGTCGTTTATTTTTTCAACGTAAACGTGAACACTTAGTCTGAACGCAGAAAAATAAAATCATAAATGCCAAAAATTTTAAAGAAGAATCACGAACGTCACTCTTATTTTTTAGGGTCCGAATCTGCTGCTCGTAAATTCCTGCTTGCTTCTCTGCTTGTCTTCGATTCGACCGCTCGATCTCCACGGACGGCTGTGATTTGATTCAGGGGGCAGATGCTTTGGCCGTTAGTTGAGTTTTGAACGATCCAGATCGAAACAAGTAGGAAAACAAGCAGAAATTTACGAGCAGAAGATGCGGTTACTATTTTTTAGGAGTCAAAAAAATCTAGCAAGCAGTCGGTTGTGTAGCCACTTTGACCAAATGATCATCTGTCATCAATATCATCATTGGTTTTTTCTTTATTTAATGTTATCCTCCTGGTGATGGTATATATCCTGATCCTGCTATTATTTCGAGGAAAAAAGAGGTTCCATTATTAAATTACAGACCGTCGGATTAAAAACGACGGACAGATCAGCACAAACAGAATTCAGATGTTTTTCAATATTAATCTGATACATTCATTGTAAACAACGATTCTGACTAAGAAAAATAGAAAATCTTAATCCCTACTTCCTACAACGCACCTATCCTAAAATAATTGGAACCGTATCAGTCCATATTAATTATTTAGGTGTAACTTTTCCTGAGATATTATTATATTTTTCCTAAAAAGTTCGAAATTGATTATATATTACATTTTTTTTTGAAAAATATATTTATTATATAATTTTACGAATATGCATTTTTTAATATTCCGAAAAAAGTCATAAATTTTGTACCTTTATGTCGAAAATCTTGAATTCACTTCTTGCTGCCAAGATTAGCCTTGCTGCAAATTATGATTTTTAATTTAAGACTCGAGGCAGATGAGGTTTCGTTTCATCATGGAAATGCCATTATGTACGTATCTTTCCAATTTAGATAAACATTATTTACAAACATGAATGAGATGAAATTTGATATATCTAAAATGAACGTTCGACCTTACCTCTAATATAAAAATCTTAATAATAGAAAAATAATAACTTTTTAGATTATAGGATAATAGTCATCTGTCTAAATTAAGTGACAACTAATTATTGATTTATTCTGACATGTCACAGACTCACATGGACGTCATCGAATTAAATAGGGACCTAAGTTTGGATTGGCGTATTGGTGTAAAACAATATGTAAACTCATTTGTTAATATCATATTATATATATATGTATCTCAATCCCATACCTAACAGGTTACCTTTCTAATATAAATATTGAAAATGTCGTTGTGTGATAGGCTTATAGCTAATCCAAGTACACATAATATCAAAGAACCCCATGTATATATTGTAAATTTGTAATATATAATAAAAATATAATCTAAAACAAGTCTCTGCGTAAAATATAAACCTCTGTCAATGAGCATACGTACAACTACTACTAAATAGCATGTACAATGCTAACATGCAAAAGGAATAACTACTAATGTAAACAGCCATCCAGGCTAATATTAACTCCATTAATTTACAAAACAAAACAACCAAAAACTATAAGGAGCTATGCTCACAACAAGATCTATCTCTCCCTCTAAGCATGCCCACCTTTATTCCAACCGCCGTAATAGTTATCCCGGCGGTTATTCCTGAAAGCGCAACACCCGACCGAGTACACGATCACGATGAAAATAAGGAAGATGATGTTGAGCACGGAAACCTTCTTCCAGTCGGTCTTGAGGCTGGCGACTACGCCAGCCTTGCACGACTGACAGTCGTAGCAGAGAGTCGTGTTTGTGTTGCTCCATGTCGAACAGTCGGAGTTGCTTGATGTGGTTGTTGTCTTCGTCCAGGAGGTTGGACTCACATATGTGAAGTTGCATTCTGACGGCGGTTTGCAGCATCCGGACTGCAATTGAAAGATCAATTAATTGGGTTAGTGTTTAAAGAGAAGTAGAAATTGTAGTTAGGAAAACACAATGTATGAAAGATTTAGTATTTAGTATTGTTAATTTCATGTTATGTGTAAGAAGTCATTAATTGTATGTGTATGAAGGTCTCCCAAATTGTTAGCAAGTCACTTTATAATTATTTTTTTATTTAATTAGGTTAATGCATAATTAATTCAACCAAGATTTCATAGCATGAAAGTTTACAAATTCAGGAAGGGAACAAAGTACTGGATAGGAAGAATTAAATATGACAAGGGCTAATTAATGACTTGAGATCTCTAAGTCAATTGAATAACTCTCTAATAGAGAAATAATAGAAATAAAAAATTAGAAAAGGTCTTGATTTGTTCCGTTTTCTACAAGGGACGATTAATAACTCTTCCGTGTAGCAATTTAATTCTTTCCGGTATTAAAATTAAATCAGAAATTCTACAGATTTCCCCAATTTAAATCCAAGAAAAAGCACAGGACACTTAAATTTCACACCGCACAAAATTTGAATCTGAACAACAGAGATCATGAATCATACCTGAACTGGAGAAAGATTCTCTTGGTAGAATTGCTCGTAGGCTTCAGTCTTCTGCTCCAAACTCTGACAAACCTTGGAATCGATCAAACAACTCCTAATTTTATTCCAATTCTTGGTACTATTTACTCGTTTCTGTAACCAATTCGAGTAATCCCCCAATCGGTACTCCTTGTACCCTCTCCCCGACACAACCTCTCCGGCCCCCTTGTTTGTCACGACGAAAGTGAAGATGGTGAAGCAAAAGAGGAGCAAGATCAAGATAAACATGACGAAGAGGTAGATCCATAGCAGCCACGTCACGCGGCAGCACGATCCGACCAAGCCAGCGAGAGAGACGAGGAGGAGAAACACGCCGATGGCGATAATGGGACCGTAGAGGAACTTCTCGCACTCAGTCGCCTGAGTCGAGTGCGTCTTCAACCAGATCCCTCCACCGAGGATTGGAATGGAGAGGAGGAAGGTGACGAAGTTGAGAATGCCTACTAGGTTGTTGCTCACACGAAACGCCATTAGAAAAGAGAGATGTTTGAGAAGAGGTGCGGTGAATTGGTGAGAGATGGGTCGAGGAGTACTTTATAGGAGATGGATAAAAAAAGGCGTGTGCGTGTATTTGGTGAATTCTTTTTGAGAAGTTGAGAAAGTTCTCCGGCTTTACTATGTGTCCTTTTTATATCTTTCTTTCCTATCAAGATTTTTCTTTTCTATTTTTTGTTCGCTTCTTTTTTTATTTCTTACTGGGTTTTTCTAAGAAGGGTTGGTTGACAGGGGAGCAGATTCTCTGTCACGCAGCAGTAATTAACGTTTAAGATTTTCTGTGTTGTAAGTTACGGACTGTTCAGATTTGATTTATAAAGCTCTGATATTATAAAATTTAACTTGTATAAATCTCGATGCAAATTAAAAATTGAAATTTGATGTAGCACGCACAGTATTTATGTTGTGCGTTGAAAGATCTCATTCTGATTGATAGCGACATATAATAGTAGAGTATAATTCAAGTCCCTCTCAATTATCACGCGCTATCATAAAAAAAAAATTATCACACGCTTGGACCGGGACTACGACCCAACCATTTTTTTAATGCGAGTATCGGATGCGTTCGCAGCAGCCGTCTCTCACTTGGAGTCTAATTGAAGACATGTGATCTAATGTAGCTTACAATAATGTCGGAACTGTGTGGCAAGTTACTGTGAATTCTTTTTTTTTGGAGCATTAGTCTCGTTTTGACTCGGCACACAGTGTTACAAAGGTATGTACTGCATATAAATGGACAAAATAGTCCAGAGGATATCTACTCTTTATCTTTAAATGTTAAATGGGGTGTAAGATTGTTCCTTTATTTCTTGGTAACGTGGCATTAAATGATTGCCTTGTTTATTGACTTTAGAGTCAAGATCGATACAATTGTACGCCACAAACTGGCGTTGATACCATATTTTAAACAGACAAAACGTGGATGATATGCATCAATGAAAAAGTCTTTTTTTTTTTTGGAATGGTTTGTAGGCTTCACATAAATTTGTTGGGCCTTTAACGCCTAAATTCTTTTGATAAGGCCTATGCCAGAAGCTTTTATCTAGCCGTCTCGTTTCATCCTTTTCGAAGTACTCCTTAGTTCCTGTCATCTCATTACTTCAACAGTCGTGCATTACATCTATATTTTCGAATTGTCTCTGCGATTTCTGTTAGTGCACCATTAATTGTTGCAGAGTCGAATTCTCTCACCCTCTTTTTCTTCTTAAATTACTTTATTGTGTGTATGTGTGTGAGAGAGACAGGTCGCATATGCTTGTGATCTCTAGTACCATTGATTGTATATTGAAATTTACTATAAAATACAATCACAAAAAATCCATAAATTCCACAATAAAAGGGGAGAGATAAAAGTTAAACATGTAGACAATTAATCAAGAACTTCCATTCTTGATTTATCATTTACCTCGCATATTTATACAAGTCTCTGTATGAGGATCCCAAAGGCCAAAACAATCAAATTAACTTTATTATTGGAATGGTTAATTTCAATAATCAGGTGGTCAGATTCTCTTGTACAGGAAAGAATGTGCCACCTATCTCCCCTCCCAAATCTGGGAAAGTAGTACAGCCTGGCAGGGATGTTACCTTGCCTATTCGGTCCACGTTAAGAGGATACTTTAGGAGGTGGCCTCTCATCTCCGTTACTTCATCTGCGAGAAACTGCTTCCAGTTGAATTCTCCCATGACACGTATTCTTCGTACACATTCAAGACTCTGGGGTTGGTTGAATATTTCCTCACTGGTGCCAGTGTGCTCGGTCCATAATGACATTCTGTACCCATATATCTGCATTTTATCATTTTTAATCAGATTTATTATGTGGCAAATTCAGGTGTATTCTGCCTCTTGAAGAGGTTTTTTAGTTGTGCATGCCATCATATGTTCAAATAAATATGCTGACAAACTAACCTGAGAACTAACCACCCCAAATCTGTTCCCAACAAACAAATAATGACTTACCTGACCATGTGGAGCAGATTGCTTTCTAGCCCAAGTGTATTGTGGCTGGTACGCACCCATTGCAATCTCTGTATCTCTGGTTCCTTCAAGTGAACGCTGGTTTATGTTGGCTGATCCAATTATCACATACTCATCATCCACAATCATACCTTTCGAGTGAACATATATCATAAACCTCCTATTTTTCCTTGCATTTTCCTAACCATAGCAGTAGATGTCAGCATAAAAAGCATTCTTTGGTACCTGATGTTAGTTGTCTAAATGAAGTTGTGGTGGCCAATGAAGGTCTCTAGTAACACATGCTGTATCTATCACTTAGGTCTAAATACTGGTAAAAAATGACCCCTGTGGATCTCAACCACCAAGATTTAAGTCTTGTCCTTTAAAAGTACAATTCAAAATATATATATTAAGTTTGTAACGTTTTGGTCACCTTGCTAGAGCTTATCATGATCTATTTCTGTATTGCTATAGAAAAGGAAATTAAAAACAAACAATTTACCTGTGTTTTATTTGAATTTGAACTTGTTTTTGGAGGTTCTCTGTCTAGAGACTCGCGGTTACCGAGGCAAAAGAAATTCAAGTAATCTTGTGGCTCATACTTGTCCTCCAGGCCAGCTTCCTTTAGAGCCCTGTATATTGTCTCGTACATCATCTTCATTGTCTTCTTCTGTAGTAATTGAGCAAAATTTACTATTTTTTATTGCCAACTAGCCCAGCTACTTCACTACAGGATAACAAAAGAATGAGATCTTATAAAAATTGCTGTTCAAGTCAAAACTGGTTCCAAATCTGTTAGGTTATATGGCTATACTACTAAATTTCTCAGGTCTAATTTGTCCTGCATTTACCCACAACAAACCAATCATACACTTGGGCAATCATGAATAAATTTAACTTAATTTGTCTCTTCTAACACTCTCTGTAATGCTACTAAATATCACACAAACCTATGAAAAGAGGACTGGAAGCATGCAAAACCAAACACAAACACAAAGCAAACAACCACTGAGAGGTTAGAAACCACAACCATGGCTAACTTATGGCAAGTAGCTTGTAAAATCAAGTACGTGGACATCAACAACTTGGAATGGAATCTTCAGATCCAACCCAACTAGATAGGTAAATACTTGTTGCATTATAGTATACAATAGGGAGCTCCACAACATATAAAGCTAACCTGCCAATATAGAATTCTCTGTGTAGGTTTTCCTGTTGGATTCCCCTCTGGCCACATTGGAATTACAATGTATGCAGCGAACCTCTCATTTTCTTTTATCTTATTTGCAATTTTTAAGGCAATCTCAATTGGTATCAAATTGTTAGCACCTGCAGATGAAGTATTGATAGCAAACAAATCAGTACATTGATGCACAATTTCCTTTGATAAAATCATTGTATGTGGAAGCACAAATATTAACAGAATTTCTGTGAATTGAAACTGTTAGAATTTCTTAATCAGATCAAAAAATTACTATACCTTATTTTCATACGGAAAAAAATGTTATGGTGCTGATCTAAAGGAAAGCATACCAAGTGTCTGGCCAAATTTACCAAGAATGTCAATTTGGATATATATCACGTATCTTTAGCTTGTGAACTTATCCTATACATTCTTTTTTTTTTTTGTAAATTTTTAGCCTTTCACTATCAGACTTTACTAATGAAGTAATTCACTCATTGACTAAATATGTGATTAGTATTGCCTGAAATGACGTCAACATTTACCTGCGTTTTTGTTGGAATCCCAATTGAAGGAAGAACCGAGAAAATACTGGTTTTCAATGTAAATGAAGTGTTGGGCTGCACGGATGGCATTTACATAAGCAGTATGTATGCTCATATCAATCAGAACATTCTTCCCACACATGAGATTCTGCTAGCCAAGAGGAAAGTGTTTTTTAGAAGAACAGAAAATAATATGTAAGCCAAGCCAAGAATGCCATGAACCAAAAAAAGCTTTCACTTTTGAACTGCATACCCTTTGGCTCCCTTCTCTTGGATCCTTTGGAAAACCTTTGGCCGAGTTGGAGTCGATAGATCTGAACACCTGATTAGGCAATCAACAAAGTAATCAACAAATATACGATTAAGTAACAGGTGTGCACATGTCAATAAGTTACAGTAGCAATCAGTGCATGTACTGAACTTCTGGCATTTAGCGACACATTTCCTTTGTCTAGTTTTGAGAAGTCTATTGTTAGCTTCTCTTTCGCTGCTGCATCTTCAAATATCTGAACTGAGGCTCATTTGTACTCTACAAATGTTTTGCCACAGTGCTTGGTACGGCTGACTGGTATTGATGAATGATTAATAGCTGGTTATTGAAAGTAGTTTGTAACTTTGTATGCTAGTGTAATCTAACTGGCAACATAATAAAATGCAAATTCAAGAAATACGAATTTGTTTGGCCAAAAAGTTTGTTGAGCCATTAAATTAAATTGCTTGCTCTTGGTATCGATCTTGAAATGTTGCACTTGCTGCTATTTATTAGAAGTGTCTATGGTTATCAATTGTCCCATAAAACCATAAAATTTCAAAGACTTTGAAGCATGTTTCCGTGTTTATTTATTACCAGGTTGAGTGGGTGCCATAGCCACTCCTTACTGCATCTTGTTGTACTTTTTAACATTGTATCTAATTGAACAGGATGAGTTCCATGAACTTGATTAAAAACACACTGTTTTTGTATGATGGCTCATACCTGCACGTGCCAAGACTCTGGATCATTGTCGCTTATGTAAGGAGTGTCATCAAGGTATATCTCTGGAATACTCTTAAGTTTCAACAATGTATCGTCATAAGACTTTCCCATTTTTTGAAGCCCATGTCGTTTTGTTGCTTTCAACCAGCGCTCCTCAAAGTTGCTCAGCACATCATAAGCTGCTGGACCATCGATTTTAGAGTGTAAGTCATGCCACGGCTCTCTTGGACCACGAGTATCGACCTCCTGTATATGTTATGTATATGTTATGTACTCATTAATTTTATTTATTTTAATATTCATTTATAAAAGTAAAAGTAGGGGTAGCACAAATGTTTGTTTTGACATGTTATCTCGCCTTAAATTCAAATTGCGGAGGTTAGTTGGTCAAATATTTCCCATTTCTTTTATTCCATGAAAAATTATCCCGCTTGAATCTGATTTTCACTCCAAAGCTCCAATTTTCAATAACCAATTTGTAAGGCCAAATTAAAAAAAGGACAAAATCTATTCTTGGGACATTTTGACACACTAACCTAGCTAGTAATAAATTCGAACTTAAAAAGACAAAAAACAAAAGTCTAGTAGTTACTGGAAAGTTGGGATTGTGATAGTCATCCTTGTGTATTGTGTCCAGGGTCCTAAATAAAGGATGTGTTGGGGTATCATAGCGGCCTCCACATAAATCAAGCCCACCAACAAAAGCAACTATTTTTCTTCTGTTGTTCCCGGCATCTGCATCCACAATAACAGTTTTCTGATGATGTGTGTAGATAGTTCCAGTTTCCTGCACTCTCCCAAAAAAGAAAAAAAAAAGACAAAATGAAGGAACATATTTAATGGATGAAGCCATTCCATGGAACTATGGACAAAGCAAAAGTTATACCTAAGAAGGCAGTCGACTTCTGTTGACCAGATACACATGATTCATTACACGTAATGGTGAAAGAAAATAGAACGCTAAGGTCAATTGAAGGTAAAGAATTGCACTACTACCTCTCATATTAGATATTTCTCTTGATATGTGAAGATTCTTCCATGCAGCAAAAGGTAGAAAATACAAATTTGGGCCATCCTTTGTTACAATTGATCAACCTCAACATAGATTTTCTATAACCATCTTAAAAAGTCAATTCAAATCACCTGTTGTTTTACAAAGCTATGCTTTTTTCCAGCAGCACGAGAGCAAAGCAACATATTGACTGAAGAATGCTTAAAAAACCGTCGTGTCTCCTCATCATTAGTGCCCATGTTAACCGGCCTGCCAAGAACGCTCAACTCATAGATTGATATTGTAATCTAGACAAATAGAAGGCATACATAGTGATTGTCAAAGTGAGGTATTCAAACAAAATGAAAACTTACAATTTTGTATTGATACCCAAAAAGCTTTGAGTCGTTGGGTCATCCCAAATGAGGAGGCAAACCCTAACCCCTTCTTGTGACTTGCGCTTGAGGAGTTCACCCAATTTACTCATATTCCCTTTTCCACCATCTCGAACTAGAGTAACTGTGTGGAAAAATGCCCAACCAACAATATAAATCAACCTTGTAGCACCACTAATAGCATCAAAGACATCCCTCCAACACTGTCCATGCTTATACTGCACTCCATTTTCGAGCCAAAAGTTTGGCAAGGAATTGTCAGGCACATGGGCGTCTTGGTACAAAGTCACCCTCCCTCCCCTTCTTAGAGAAAAGTATGTATTGGGCACTCCTTTGCAGTCCGTCCCAACAGTAATGCCGTGATGGTACATTGTGAGACTCGCAACCGGGATGTATTGTATTGAGAAATTTAGAACAGCTCCTTGATTGCACGGATTTCCATTTGGCTCAAGTACTGGAAATGTGCCATCGATCGTCTCCCCCGAGTAGATCTTTTGAGCCGGGATTGACACGGTGCCAATAACCTGTGCACCAAACAGGTCATCATCCTTTACTGTTAACAACACCTCAGCTGCCTCATGTGCCACCGGGACATAGAAATGCTGGTCCCATACGGGGTTCTCGTCGTTTCTGATCACATATGTGCGTGCTATAATAGCATAGGAAATGGAAACAGTTACATACGGGTCACTAGTCGAGGGGCGTCCTATCTTCTGGATGCCTCCGCTGATTGATTTGGTCATGTTGGATCCGAAAATATCACTCATAGTCTTGTGGAACATGTCCTTATTGGGCAAATTTTTCGCGTGTCTAATAAATATCTCCAGACTTCCATGGAGTAGGAGAACCTTCATTGATGATTTCCCTTCACCGCTTGAAGATGACACCATGTTGTGACTGTCACCATGTTGTGAACCAGAAAAGGTGCCACCATGTTGTGAACCGGAAAAAGGGGAAGCGGGTGGGGCTGATAGTGGTGAGTTAGAATAGCTGCCAAAAGAATCATACCTCTGGTGTTGTGACAATCCATCATGGACCGAGGAAATGCTGTCAGAATGTGAGGGAGGGGGATAGTGCCCGCTTGCAACGTGGTGAAAGCTGGATGGTTGTGAAGTTGGATACATATTCGGGTCATAGTAAGAGTATGGATTCTGATTGGGGTAAGATGTAGGTGGAGGAGGGAAGGGATGAGATCCCGGGAAAGGGTGCGCGCTAGTTGGAGGCTGGTTTGGATCTGGGTTAGGTGGCGGGTAAGCGTAACCGTATGAGGCATATGGTGGATACTGATTGCCATGATTATCCATTGCTGGGATAGCAAAGCACTTAGGAGCTCTTCACCGTTTCTTTGAATTGTTGTATTGAAAGAGAAAAGTATCTAGGTACCGTACCGCAGTTGGTTCTTATCTTTGACTCAAGTTTCATTGGCTCTTTCTTTGGACGTGGTTTCTTGTTCTCAATAGTCAATATATACTTTTTTTTGTCTTTCTCAGCAGCTTTTCCAAGCACTTGCTTTATATTGAGATTCCATACTTTTTCTTTCTTTTTTTAATCTGTATCGTTAATTTATAATGAATGGATCAGATCAATATCAAAAGTCCCTTTGAATTTCACCTGTGAAAATTTGTCCGTCCATTTTTAATCCGACGGTCCACAAATGAATAATAGGACCCTTTTCCCCAAATAATAAGATTCGGATCCTCTGCCTCAACAGCTTTGCCAAGCACTTTACTGTATTAAAATTTCACTTTAATTTGTAACAGTAACAGAGCAGCATTGATTAATTCAAATCGTCAAACTCTTATGCAATATATTGCGTTTTTTTCTTTCTTTCTTTTTAAAATTATTTAATTTTTCTTCCGAGTATTCGCCATATAAATGGAAATAGAAATTAACATGCTACATACCTCAATTCCCATTTGGAAGGAAGATTTTTTTAGTGGAGTCGTCAAGTCCGGCTGCCTGTTGCTCACTTATGTATAATTATCTATTTATATTTTACATACACATAAATGTTTTTTTTTAGGAAAAGACATGCATAAATGTTATGAAACAATTAAATTTTATTATCTTAATACTTATTTATTTTTAGCTGACACATATATAATTGTAAGCTTGTAAATATGAGGTGGAAATATCAATGAACCAACTTGAAATAAAAATACATCAACAACAAAGTCTTTATTCTCAAATCGTTTTAAAATAAAAATAAAAAATATATTTTTTAAAATCTATAGACATTCTTAAAATTATGACTATATTGTTTTTCAAATTTAATTTATACTTTAGTTGCCATCAAAGACCACTAAAATTTTATAATAAGTACAACAATTTATATTTATAATTCTTTAAAAAATATCTAGAAGAGCGCCAGAGAAGGTTTAGGTTAGTTGGAGAGCACAAGGTTTACCAAATCATCTTTGACAAGTTACTCGCGCATAGTTGTACAATATTATTCTATATTCAGTGGAATCTTTTCTTTTAAAAAAAATAATATTTGAGAAGGATTAGGTTAGTTGGAAAGCACAAAGCTAGACAAATCCATCTCTGACCAGTTACACACACACAAAATAAAAGAAAAAAAGGAAAAAAAAATGAATAGGTTATTTGAGGATCAATTCATATGGATAATCGGTTTATAGGGAATGAGATCTTCTACCGCGCAACACAAACACTGTGCGCAATGCGCGGTAAATTTCAATTTTTTATTTGCATCGAGATTCGTGTAAGCTAAACTTTATAATATCAGACCTCCGGAATCAAATCTGGGCCGTCCGTAGCCTACAGTGCAGAGAATCTTGAACGTTCGTTACTGCTGCGCGACAGAGAATCCGCTTCTGGTTTATAGAGAGGTTAACTCTTCATGGCAGGGAACCTATGTAATAGTCATTCAACGAGTTGTATGGTATTTGCACAGGTCGATACCAGTATCATTTCTAGTGATCAATAATTCTCTTAACACCATCTTGATATCGCTTTTCCCTCTCTTTTAACTTCATTTGTGTCTTATATATATTTATAAATGACAACATATTATAAAAACAAAGGAACCTATTTAAACTCATCAATAATATTATAATCCACTTGTGAAGGATAATTTGGTCTTTTATTCTTGCCACATAATAGAAAGATTCTTTTTATTTATTTATTTACAACCATCCTTCATTCTTAATCAGTCTACTTGCAGAACATGAGCTCCTTAAACGGTGCTTAAGTTTTTTTTTTTCTCTTTACAAAATGTTCCATCAATTTAAAACAAATGGAAATGGACAATACAGTCGAAAAATGTTACCAAAATGAAGATATAAACGACTGAAATGTCAAATTTCTTTAGGACATTTGTTTTAAGAACAAAAGCATTAAATTATTCAAATAGCCTTTGGAGGGGCTATAAGTAAAGATGGTCAGAGTACAGGTTCCAGCCTAGAGCCATTAGCCATGGCCAGGCCAATTAGCAGCTGACAAAGGCAAATTACTTGGTTAAAATTGCATATAGCTAAAACATATTTAAAAGTTAATCAAAATGTTCTCTGTCATCCAAAGTTGAGCTAATAATCTAGCAGTTTGAAGAGTTTCTCTTAATTCTCCCTTGAAAGAAGATTGCGAAATAACTATAACAAACAATTATCATCAGCATTGCACAGCAACATCAACTTCCAATCTCTCTCCGTTCGTCCTTGGCAATGCGGGTATTTGGATCCCGGAGCAAAAGATTAACAAGCTAGCATGTCTGTCATTAGAGGCATATATGAACCCATAAAGATGAAATGAAAAGAAAGATGATGAAAACATCAATAAACTGGTAATCTCATCCTTAACTAATTACTAGGCATACCAATGTTGGACAGTAACGTATGGCACACACTTAATATATTATAATTGTGAGTGACCACATTATAATCCCTATTGTTTATTGTTAATGAGATAGACCCAGATACATGTCAAGCACAAAAAAAAATCATCAAAGCATAAATTATAATCCCTATTGTTGAGCAGCATAGACGAGATGGTAATGAACAACTAACTTCAGATCTATTCCCAAATGAATACATTACTCCAAAATGTAAAATTATCAAGCAAAAAGCCCTCCATGAACGAACTTCCTGTAGGATCCTAAAGTACAATTACCAGAAGTCATGTTGTATGTAACTAAATTAGTTGCTACACCTTCGTAAGAATTATTTCTCGATTGTATCTTTCTAAAACAACACATTATAAGAATCCTAGAGGTCACAGCATCAAGCTCATGCCTTTAAAAATCATGTCAGGTTGAAAATCCTTTGCTATCTAAAATTCACTCTTCTTGCATAGCCCATCTATAAGAATGTCATAGGTCACGACATCAAGCTCATACCCTTTGGAATTCATGTCATGTAAAGAATCCATGGCCTTCGCAAATTCACCCTTCTTGCACAGTCCATTTATAAGAGAGTTATAGGTCACCAGATCAGGCTCAAGACCTTTAAAAATCATGTCTTTAAGAAAATCCTCAGCCTTCTGAGTTTCACCCTTCTTGCACAGCCCATCCATAACAGTGCTATATGTAACAACATTAGGCTTTTGCCCTTTAGAATTCATGTCACTAAAAAATTCCATTGCTTTCTCAATTTCACCCATTTTGCATAACCCATCTATAAGAGTGGTATAGGTCACAACATTAGGAACATGCCCTTCAGAAATCATGTCATGTAGAAAATCCATTGCCTTCTCAATTTCACCCTTTTTGCAGAGCCCATATATAAGAGTATTATAGGTCACGACATCAGGCTCATGCCCTTCAGAGAACATGTCATATAGAAAATTCATGGCCTTCTCAATTTCACCCTTCTTGCATATCCCATATATAATAGTGTTATATGTCACAACATCAGGCTCATACCCTTTGGAAATCATGTCATATAGAAAATTCATTGCCTTATCAATTTCACCCTTTTTGCACAGTGCATCTATAAGAGTATTATAGGTCACGACATTAGGCTTATGCCCTTTAGAATTCATTTCACATAGAAAATTCATAGCTTTGTCAATTTGACCCTTCTTGCACAATCCATCTATAAGAGTGCTATGAGTGACCACATTAGGTGCAGGCCCTTTAGAAACCATGTCATGTAGAAAATTCATTGCCTTCTCAATTTCACCTTTCTTACATAGCCTATTTATAATAGTAGTATAAATTACGACATTAGGCTCGTGTCCTTTAGAAATCATACCGTTCAGAAAATCAATTGCCTTCTCAATTTCACCCTTCTTGCAAAGTGCATCTATAAGAGTGTTATAGGTCACAACATTAGGTTTATGCCCTTTAGAATTCATTTCACGTAGAAAATCCATTGCCTTTTCAATTTCACCCTTCTTGCAGAACCCATCTATAAGAGTGGTGTAGGTTACAACATTAGGGTCATGCCCTTTAGATATCATGGCATGTAGCAACTCCTCAGCCTTGTCCAACTCACCATTCTTACATAAACCATTAATAAGCGAGCTGTATGTCACAATACTAGGTACGAACCCCACAGATTGCATCTGTTCACTCAAACCAAATGCCTTAGCAAGTTCACCCTCCTTACAGAGGCCATCAATAATCGTGCTGTAGGTGATCATGTTAGGTTCACACTCACCGCCATGTTTAAGCATTTTATAAAACAACTGAAGGGCTAAGCCTGTTTTGCCCTTGGAGCAAATCCCCTTGATAAGAATGCTATACAAGACCACGTCGGGTTCACATCCCAGTTTAGGCATTTTGTCGAGCAGGATGGTTGCAGCCTCACTTATCCTATTCACCCTACAGAGTCCCTGGAGTATTGGACTGAAGATTGTAGCATGAGGTCTGTGACCCCCTTTAAGAAACATTCCCAGAAAAGCAAACACAAGTCCCACCTGATTCATTCGGGCGCAACATTCCATCATGGTAGCATAGGTGTATTCATTAGGACTGATTCCCTCTGCTTGGGTTAAGCGGTTGAAGAGGGAAAGGACAGTGGGGTAAGGATTTCTTGAGGTTTTGGTGTGAACCATGGCAGAGAAGAGCCGATTGAAGGAACGGATGGGGGTTGAAGGGTTCTGTGCATTCAACAGCTGGTTGAACATGCCAATGGCCTCTTGGATAGAAATTGCATCCACCTTATTTGGCTGCCTTCCTTGTCGAACATGCTTCTGATGCAGCCCACAATTCGCCTCAGAAATGTCACCAAAATTTGTGTCACTGGGGAAATCAGTTGTAGTGAGGTGTAGATTTGGTTTGTTAGTGATGCTGAGGGATCGAAATTTGGTTGGGGAAGAGGTGTAGCAGACAAGGTAGTGGTCTCGATGAGAAGCTAATGGGAACGGGTATGGAGATTGGGATTTGGAAACTGAAGGTAGAAGTGAAGATATTGGGGCAAGGGGAAAAGCACACAGCGTCATAATCTATGTTATTCTTATTTGGTTTTGATTTGTCTCAAGGTTTCGAGAGAGAGAGAGAGAGAGAGAGATGAAGGAGCCAGGCAAGAACACCGCAATGGAACAACTGAGAACTAGAAAAAGAGAAAAATGAGAGCAACGGATAGAGAAAAGAAGAGAGCTGGAGCGAGAAATTGTGGATAACAGGTGAAATCTCATTTTAACTATTGGAATTTTTTATTTTTTTATTTTTATAAATTTATTTAAAATCTCATTTTCAAAATTATCACAATAAACATTGTCAAATCTCTTCTCAGTTAAACATGTAAATTAAATAATGAAGCGCCACATAAACTAAAGACTAGTTTATTATGAACAAAAATTAACTTTAAGTAATTAGACAATTATTGGTAAAAAAGTTAATAGCTGTAATTAATTCTAATAGTATGTTTTGTAAAAAAATTGATCAAACTGCTCAGAGACGAAGAGAGGGGGAGGCTGGAGGTGTTAGACACCCTCCAATATTTCTAGAAATGTTCACTTATATACCCTCCAATCTGAAGGCTAACAAGCACTCTCCAATTTTCAAAATTGAGCGGTGGAAAATAATGCACTATAGGACAAAGCTCCAATAAACATTTCAACATTCGCAACAAATTATCACATTCTTTTGCTACTTGTTTCAATATAATATTTATTTTTCTCTATAGCATAGTATTAGATTTTTACTCATATGGAATATTTAAGAGTACGTGGTGATCCAACATTTAGCTTTTTATGAAAAATAAAGAACATTTTAATTTTCACAAATACATTAGATGCGATTTGCATGGAAAAAAGCATAAAATTGTATAGATTTTAGATTTTGATGAAAACACATGTAAAAAATCTCATGTGTTATTTTTAAACCATTTTGGAGAATTTTTTTGTACAAATAATATATAGAATGAGACATTAAGGTGTGTCAAAGTAGTAGTCAGATGATCTTAATTCATCAAAGTGGTTAAGAAGATAATTTGATTCATATACAAGATGATTGCTTATACTTTAAATAGGAAAGCCAATCAACTTTGATTTTTTTTAATTTCCTATGGCTTTTTTAGAATGAATGATTAGTAAATGTGCATCAATATCTACATTTAGCGAGTCACATTTAACATATAAAATTGATGAGTATTTTACAACAATCAATGTTGCTATATAGTTGTCTATGCAAAGTCTGCTTCACAATAAATATGTAAAGTTGATGAGATCGAGTTAGATTTCAGATCATCAACTTTCGACAACTTACCAGTCATGGGTCAGATCAGACAAGATACAGTCAGAGTTTGAATCGAGCATCGTCGAATTTTTTCGAGTGTTGGAGTCGGATGAGATCGGATCATATTCGAATTTTTGCACCATCCAAACTAAAATTCTGACTCCGTCTCTAGAACTACTCAGACTAAAAACTATGCACAGGAAACCATGGATTTAATCTTCCCAAGTAACCTTTTGAGTCCCCACCTTGAACCCAACGCTCCTTTTATGCTGATATTCGAATCCGACTTGATGGTGACAGAGTGTCAAATAAGGAAAATATCGATACAAGCTTCAGTTGCATTCAATTTGTAATTTATTGTAGTTATTATATATCTTCTCTATTATAATATGCGTATTGTTTATGTTATTATGCATCTAATAACATGCATAATAGTTCAAATAATGTGCATAATAATTTAATTAATTCGTTTCGTGTAGGGATGGACAAATAACTCATGACTCGTTCAGATTGCAGCTCGTGAAATTAGCTCAGATTCAACTCGAGTAATATTGAGCTCGAGCCGACTAACTCGAATAATAACTCGAGCTGATCTCGAGTTGGATATCGCTCGATCGACAACTCGAAACTCGCTTAGGTGAGCCATTTGATGTGGTTGGATTTAGCTTATGGTATCAAATGCATGATATGTGGATCAAAGACCTCTCTAGTTTTACATAAACCAAGTGTAGCCAGGAAACAACAAATATAAAGAGAAGAAGGCATATTACTGATTAATCTCTACATAGATTAGACTTGGTTCATCTTTGATTGCACCTGGTTGGTGGACCCCTACTCCTCACGGTTCACGTACTCCTAACCCAAACAAATGGTAAAAGGGAAAAGTAGAGGAATCTGCGTCTCTCTCATTGCTTTCGTGCTCTCGACTAACCAATTAAGTTGTCGAGTTGTTATACGAGTAGCGAGCTGACTTGAGTAGAATCGATTTAGTTTGGAACAGTTATGTTTTATTCGAGTGGATTCGACTCGAATTTGAGTGGCTCGAGTTCGAATAAGAACTAGTTTGAACTAACTCGACTTGATGAACATGCTTAGTTTCTTGACTCTTTTTTTGTTAGTTATGCATTTAATTGTATTGTTATTCATAATAAGTTGTTAATCATGCATTTGATAGTGTTATATTCCGATTGAGTTTTTAATTATGAAAGTTGCATGTCAATTATATTAGTGTCTATGGTATATGTGTTATTATGCATGTTATTCATATTATATTACATGTTAAATGTTATAATTCATTTTAACTATGTTATTACGTTAGAATCAGTTCTTGATCTAGTGGTTAAAAATAATGCTCTCACAAAAGGAGGTTAGATGTTCGAAATCCAGCTTTGGAGGACTTTAGATCAAAATTTGAGTAAGGCTTGGACAAAAACTTCACTTCTTTCTAAAAAAAAACTATGTTATTATGTATGTTAAATGTGTTATTATTCAGCCTGAGTTGTTAATTATGTATGTTACGAATGTTACTATTCATATTATATTGTTAATTATGCATGTTATTTGTATTATTATGCATGTTAACTGTATTATTATTCGAATTGAGTTAAAGCAGGAGAAACTTGAGAGAACAACTCAAAGAAAATGAAGAAGAGAGTAACAAAAAATTGTGTCGGAAGGCGCGTTTTCAGTTGAGCTTCTAGTCAATAAGATGCATATTAACAAAAAATAATATGCATAATGTAGTTAATAAAATACATAATAACTATAACAATATACAAATTGAATTCAGCTGATCGATGAGGGTATCAATCTCTCTATTGCTATATCATGAGTTCCCGTCAAAATATATCTGTATTTTGAAGACATCAGAGAATAGTTGGAATTACCGGCTCTGTACAGACCATAATTATTGGATATCCAATTTTCATAAATTTTTTGATACGAATCTTTATCCGATTTCGCATCTGGAATTCCGAATTATGTATGCATCCTCAATTATCCAGATTCGATCTGAATACGCTTCAAAAATATCCGATCCATTTATACTTCTAATATATGCGACAAATACAACACTGAGATAAGTAGGCTGCGAAGCCTGCATTCCCAGCATGCCAACATTTTATACCTGAATTTTAACTATAAAAATATATAGGACTCTTTATTTTGATATAATGACAATAATCTCATGATTATGATCATGCAGATTTATTTTTTCACATATAACTAAATCGAAGGGTCTTATTTTCCATGTCTTGTATATCATGAAAATCATGTGATATATATTTGCTCTATATAATAAAACGCTGCAATCAACTCATTAAAACACTCGTAACTTTTGCTATGAATCAGTTTTATTCATGAAAATAGATTGGTTTTGCTTCTACAACAAAATAAAACATTGGATAAAATTAAAATATAATTTTTGTCATTTTCGTAATTTAATGCAAACAACTTGGCAATCTTATGACGGAGAGCAATTACTTACATTGCAAGAAAGTTGACACCTGCTCTGACACATGAAACAAATTTAGGGATGCAACTAGATCGTATATTTATCCGGTTATACGTATTCAAATTTCAATTTTACTGAATATTTTATATTCAGATTCGAATATTTTCATATATAAATGCAAATATATATAATTTTTCATCGAATACGAATTATATGAATATGATTTCGAATTTCGAATCGAATGAGAATGAGAATTTAAAGAATTATTTGAATCTGAAAATTTTTAAACCAGCGGATATCCTATATCCGTTAGAAATTCGCAAGTTTTTGCTTCACATTCCTTTCCAGCTCAGCTGGTAATGGAAATGTTTTAAAGTTCGGATAGGACTCCATAGTCAAACAAATGTTCACCTTGACCTTGTCATTTGTGAGTTATAATTTATTGAATGTGTGTCACTGTAACTCAAAATAAGTTCGTGAATGATTTATACAAGTTTCTGTTCTTGCAAAGATTAATACAATTTTCAACACAAAGACTAGTATGTAATAATTGTCCGTTACTAAATTAATTAATTTAATTATTCAATCAATTAATAATATTAAAGTATTAATAACAGTGATACTATAATATTTTAATATTATTCTTATTATGTTGGCATATTTTAATCATTATATTGAATTTATTTTTTATACTAATTTTATTCTTATAATTTATACTAATTTTTTATTGGAATAGTGATATACTGATATATCATTAATATTTCTTTTCATTTCTTTCCATTTTTTTGTTCTCCCTCGCGAAAGATAAAAAATGAGGCGAAAGAGGCGATTCTGAGAAAATCAAAAGGCAGAGGAGGTTGCCTCCAGCCTCTCCCGCCTCCCCCTTCCCCCTTCCCCCTTCCTCTCTTGTCTCTCTACACTGTTCTCTCTCTGTAAAACAAAACCCTAGTTTATCATTGTTGTTTGTGCTTCGTCTTCTCGCCTAGTTTTGATGAGCATGTACGCTGGTCATATCGAGATGGAGCGCAAGAGATCCATCCAGGACCACATCAATGCTGTACTAAGCAATTTTCTCGATTTGACAATTTGCAAAAAAAAAAATGCAATTTAATATGCATTTGTCAAGTTTATGTGTGTAGGTACACTAGCCAAGCAAGACAAAACAAGAATACACAAGGCAATGCATGGAGAAGCGTTCGGAGCATTAGAGCACTACGACTTGGTCTTTGGAAAACATATGATAAATTTTTTATCCATTTTGTTTTATTTCCAGGGATTTTGGCTTTGGAATCAAGCCAAACAAGTCTAAACAGTATCATATCGATATGTATTGATATATCGATATACTGCATTCATATATTGATATGTATCTTAACCAGAAAATCAGTTAAGTTCCGGAAAAAACTAAGAGGACTGTCACAGGTCTAGGGTCATATTGATACATCGATGACCTTATCGATATGTCAATATCCTAAATTGATATATCGATATGCCAACATAGCTAACATGAAAATCGGTTAAGTATGGAAGGAAAAGAAAGAGGACCGTCACCAGACAGGTCTATATCATGTATCCATATGGTTTTCTCCTATATTTTATGTACAACTATATAAGGCATTAATCTCCTTATTTTCCAATTAAGAAAACCATCAGACTTATTCTTGCTAAATAAGACAGATCAAAACCTTATTAGCTTAACCATCATTTAATCATAATCAACTTTTTTGAGAGCTTTGACTTGAGTGAATTCGGTCTCAGTGTATAATCGGGGAGTCACGTGAATGTAGGTCTTGAGTGGACCAACCGAATCACGTTACATCGCATGTTCTTGACTCTTGCTCTACCTCTCTCTCTATTTATCTCTCTCACTCTCTCTCTAGTTGCATTCTTGTCATTCTTTGAGTTCTTCCTAGCATTTGAATTGTGATCATTTGCTTGTTTAGTTTCCACACATAACACTTAATTTCAACAAGTGGTATCAGAACTAAGGCTTGTTAGTAAGCATTGACTTTGGTTGAATTGTGAATTTACCAATGACACCACTAAAGTTTGTGAAAGAACCACTGGTATTTGACATAAATTGTAAAAACTTCCTCTTTTGAAAACGATGGTAACCCACTATTGGAGAATGTATCACAACTATTAGAACATGGTAGCCCACTAACTATTGGGATTTCATGTGTAAGTTCAAGAGGACGAAAATTAAAATTTTTGCCTCTATTTAACTCAATACACAAAGGATCTTATTTATATAACAATTGCAAGCAAGATTATACTATAACATTTCATCAAACACCTCTTGTGCATCAACAAAACAGAAAATAATACATTTATTTCTTGCACAAGAGTGGATAAAAGGTTATACCTAAAGAGATTGTCAAATCTCTTTGTAGAGAGGAGTCGATTCCTCTTCTAGGTCTCTTGAAAACCGTCGTCTTCCTTCTTCGGCCATGAAATCACCCTTGTCTCTTGGTTCACCTTTAACCTAAACAACAACCTAAAGCATCCTTAGATAGATGGATGTAGAGGTTAGAGCTTAGATCCAACCACCTAGATCTTCAATCTTCAATGAACAAGCTATTTCATTTGGTGGCTAAACCTTGCAAGAGAAGAGAAAGAAGAACAATGGAGTTTTTTCTTTCTACACACAAGAGAGGGGAAATGAGGGTTACTATTCACGGATTACTATTCATCCCATTGTAGCAAGAGAGAGAAAAAGTCATTTTTTCATCTCAAACATACCTCTTTATATAGCCAAGCCCTAGGGCAACACTTGTGTTAATTATTTACACAAATGGCTATGATTACTCTCTTGTTATTCCCTAATCATATTTTGCAAGGATTTAATTTATGAGTAAATAATATTACTATATTATTCTAATATGAATTAATTTATTATTCTTATAATGCTCTCAAACATTATACAAAATAATATTCACATATATTCTCATAAATTTATTTTATGATCTAAGCATGTCATTTTACATGACATATTACATTAACATTTTATCACATGCATTTAACTCATACATTATGAGATTAAATACATCATTCAAAATGTAAAATACTTGTTGTTTCTGTTCAGTTGGTGTGACCTTACAGAGGATCTACGTCATCTTGGGATATAATATAAAATACTTTATATTATGGACTATAAGAGGTTCTATCACTACATTATAGTCTCCCAAACGACATAGTCGTTACGTGCTTGATCCACTTAATTCGTGTCTATCCTTGTCTCATGATATTTTAAATAATATGCAAAATATGATCGTGTCATTTTTGCATTATATTCTTTTCTTGGTCTCTCAAGTGAATTATAAGTATAACTACATCAGTTATATTGCATGCAATATAATTTCACTTTGCCAAGGGGCCCAGTAATATCATAACTCAAATAATTGAGGGACAATAATAATATTGACATATAAATTTCTCCCGCACAAGTTGTACATAACGAATTACTATATTATTCCAATAATTTGAATGGACTTTAATAGTAATCACATTATATACTTCTCATGTGAAAAACTTACATGTCTCATATATAAGATTCAAAGACACATTGGAAACATTAATGACACAAAACTAATCCATATAATGCTCCATCTAGTTAGGTCATGTTCAGTATATAAAGAATCACCATTTTATATACTCATGTCATTGAATGATAATCACTTATCAACATTTATAGAACTACAATGTATTTTCAATTGACATGACAACCTTCATGGTAAATAATGTTCCCTTTAATTACCACGATTGTGAACATATTTAGGATTATATGTTTTCATCTAAAGAGTTCTATGGTTCAAGACCATGAGCATCTTCTTGAAAGCTTCTAAAGATATAACATATCAATCTCAAGGAACATAAATGTATAATAACATTTAAAATCATAAACAATTCATAAATTCGTTATAAAAAAAGATAACTTTCAAAACACACAACCTTCAGTCTCCCACTTGTTTTTAAAGTTTCTTATATGCATAAACTCTAAAAAGAGAGAACCCTTTCAATTTAGTTTTCAAGCCATTCTCCATGATCTTGTAGAATCATGGACTCGAAATGAATTTCATTCTTGGCTTACGATAAAAGCGTTTTCAAGGAATCAGCTATGTTGCTGTTTGTGTCTACCCATATTAATATAATTTTGCCTTTGTCTATAAAGTCTCGAGTCACGAAGTACTCTCTATTATGTACTTTGTCTTATGATGTGATATTGGCTCCTTGATTTGCATAATAGATGCACTATTGTAGCAAAACAACTCCAAGGATCCTTCACAGGACAAGACAACACTAAGTTTCTTAGGATACTTCTTTATCCATTCTTCTTTGCTTGCCTCTGCGGTCGCCATGACTTCCGTTGAGGTGATTGAGTTTGTCATAGTTGATTACTTCCAACTATGCTAACTCACTTCACCACCAATCAGAAGAAGGACGTATTCAGATTGATCATCTGGATCAGTTATAAAACTAGCATCAGTGTAGTCTTCTACAATGAGCTCTCTTTGACCACCAGAGACAAGAAACTTATTCTTGGTCCTTTTTAGGTACCTAAGAATATTCTTGTCTCCAGTCCAATAATTAGGAGTAGATGAAGTCTAATGATGACTTGTCATTCTTAGAGCATACCCGACATCCAGATGGAGTTTTTTTTTTTTTTAAAAGTTACCACCCATAAGTGAAGTCATCGGATCAGAAAGACTTTTTGTAGTAGGATAAGATGCTTTGTGGTATTTTCTAGAATGGTTATCACCCACAAGTGAAGTACTCGGACATGAAGCAATTAGATATGTATTATGTGCTACTTTGTGGTGTTATAATGAAAGGTTACCACCCTTAAATGAAGTACTCAAAGAAGAAACACTTCTCTTAATAGGCTATGATGCTTTGTGGAGATTTCTAGAAAGTTTATCATCCATAAATGACGTACTCGAATTAGAAACACTTCTCGAAGTTGGATAATATGCTTTGTGGTGTATTCCTAAATGATTACCACCCATAATTGAAGTACTCGGACAAGAAGCACTTAGTGTGGTATTCTATGCATCTTCGTGGTGTTTTAGTGAAAGGTTACCACCCTTAAATTAAGTACTCAAAGAAGAAACACTTCTCGTAGTAGGCTATGATGCTTTGTGGAGTTTTCTTGAAAGGTTACCACCAATAAATGAAGTACTCGGATCAGAAACACTTTTGGTAGTAGGATAATTTGCATTGTGGTGTTTTCTTGAATGGTTTCCACTAATAAATAAAGTACTCAGACATGAAGCAATTAGATTGGTATTCTATGCTTCTTCGTGATGTTTTAGTGAAAGGTTGCCGCCTTTAAATAAGTACTCAAAGAAGAAACATTTTTCGTAGTTGGCTATGATACTTTGTGAAGTTTTCTTGAAAGGTTACCACCTATAAATGAAGTACTCAGATTAGAGACACTTCTGATAGTAGGATAAGATTTTTTGTGTTATTTTCTTGAATGGTTACCATTCATAAATAAAGTACTCGGATCTGAAACACTTAGAGTGGTATTTTATACTTCCTTGTGGTGTTTTAGTGAAAGGTTACTACTCTTTAATGAAGTACCTGATGATGAAACACTTCTCTTAGTGGGCTACAATGTATTGTGGAGTTTTCTTGAAATGTTACCACCCATAAGTGAAGCTATTGCATCAGAAACACTTCTCGTAGTAGGATGAGATGCTCTGTGTTGTTTTCTTGAATGGGTACTACTCATAAATGATGTACCTGGATCAGAAACACTTCTCGTAGTAGGATGAGATGTTTTGTGGTGTTTTCTTGAATGGTTACCACTCATAAATAATGTATTTGGATATGAAACACTTAGAGTGGTATTATATGCTTCTTCATGGTGTTTTGGTGAATGGTTACCACCCTTTAATGAGGTACTTGAAGATGAAACACTTCTCGTAAAGGACTATGATGCATTATGAAATTTTCTTGAAAAGCTACCACCCAATAATGAAGTCATTAAATCTGAAACACTTCTCGTAGTAGGATAAGATGTTTTATGGTGTATTCTTGAATGGTTACCATCCATAAATGGAGTACTCGGATCAAAAACACATCTTGTGGTAGGATAAGATTCTTTGTGGTGTTTTTTGAAATGGTTACCGCTCATAAATGAAGTACCCAGACATGAAGCAATTATATTGGTATTCTAAGCAAAGCTTCTTTGTGGTGTTATTATGAAAGGTTACCACTCTAAAATTAAGTACTCGATGAAGAAACACTTCTATTAAATGAAGTACTCGAATTAGAAATACTTCTCGAAGTAGGATAAGATGCTTTGTGGTGTCTTCCTGAATGATTACCCCCCATAATAGAAGTACTCGGACAAGAAGCACTTAGTGTGGTATTCAATGCTTCTTCGTGGCATTTTAGTGAAAGGTTACCGCCCTTAAATGAAGTACTAAAAAAAGAAACACTTCTCGTAGTAGACTATGATGCTTTGTGGAGTTTTCTTAAATGGTTACCATCTATAATTGAATTACTCGAATTAGAAACACTTCTGGAAGTAGGATAATTTGTTTTGTGGTGTTTTCTTGAATAGTTACTACTCATAAATAAAATATTCGGACATGAAGCAATTAGGTTGGTATTTTATGCTTCTTCGTTGTGTTTTAGTGAAAGGTTACCCCCTTTAATGAAGTACATGAATATGAAACACTTGTCTTTGTGGGCTACCTTGCATTGTGGAGTTTTCTTGAAAAATTATCACACATAAGTGAAGTCATCGGATCAGAAAAACTTCTTGTCATAGGATAAGATACTTTGTGTTGTTTTCTGGAATAGTTACCATTCATAAATGAAATACTCGGACATGAAGCAATTAGATCGATATTCTGTGCTTCTTTGGGTGTTGTAGTGGAAGGTTACCACCCTTAAATGAAGTACTTGAATAAGAAACACTTCTCTTAATAGGCTATGATGCTTTGTGGAGTTTTCTTGAAAGCTTATCACCCATAAATGAAGTACTCGGATTGGAAATACTTCTCGAAGTAGGATAAGATACTTTGTGGTATCTTCCTAAATGGTTACCACTCATAATAGAAGTAATCAAATAAGAAGCACTTAGTGTGGTATTTTAGTGAAAGGTTATCGTCCTTAAATGAAGTACTAAAAGAAGAAACACTTCTAGTAGTAGGCTATGATGCTTTGTAATGAAGTACTCGAATTAGAAACACTTTTGATAGTAAGATAACTTGCTATGTGGTGCTTTCTTGAATGGTTACCACTCATAAATGAAGTACTCGAACATGAAGCAATTAGATTCATATTCTATGAAGTCATCGGATCAGAAACACTACTCGTAGTAGCATAAGATGCATTGTGGTGTATTCTTGAATGGTTACCACCCATAAATGAATTCCCTAGAAATTAACCAATTAGAATTGTATTCTATGCTTCATCGTGATGTTATAGTGAATGGTTACCATCTTTTAATGAAGTACTCGAAGAAGAAGCACTTTTTGTTGTAGGCTATGGTGCTTTGTGGAGTTTTCTTGAAAGGTTATCACCTATAAATGTAGTACTCAGATCAGCAACACTTATCGTAGTAAGATAAGATGCTTTGTGGTATTTTTATGAATGGTTACCAGCCATAACTCAAATACTCGGACATGAAGCACTTAGTGTGGTATTATATAATTCTTTGTGGTGTTTTAGTGAAATGTTGTCTTAGTGGGCTATGATGCTTTGTGGAGTTTTCTAGAAATGTTACCACCCATAACAGAAGTACTGGACAATAAGCACTTAGTGTGATATTCTATGCTTCTTCGTGGTGTTTTAGTGAAAGGTTACTGCCCTTAAATGAAGTACTCGAAAAAGAAATACTTTCCATAGTACGCTATCATGATTTGTCGAGTTTTCTTGAAAGGTCACCTCCTATAATTGAAGTAGTCAGATCATAAATACTTCTGGTAGTAGGGTAAGATTCTTTTTGGTGTTTTCTAGAATGGTTACCACTCATGTTTTCTAAAATGGTTACCACTCATAATAAAGTACTTGTACATGAAATACATAGAGCGATATTCTAAGCTTCATTGGGGTGTTTTAGTGAAATGTTACCACCCTTCAATGAAGTACATGAAGACGAAACAATTCTCATAGTGGGCTAGATGCATTGTGGAGTTTTCTTGAAAAGTTATGACCCATAAGTGAAGTAATCATTTCAGAAACACTTCTTGTAGTATGATAAGATGCTATGTGTTGTTTTCTTGAATGGTTATCACCCATAAATGAAGTACTCGGATAAAAAACACATCTTGTAGTAGGATAAGATACTTTGTGGTGTTTTCTTGAATGTTTACCACCCGTAAATAAAGTATTCCAACATGAAGCAATTAGATTGATATTTTATACTTCTCATAGTAGGCTATGATGCTTTGTGGAGTTTTCTTGAAAGGCTACCACATATAAATGAAGTACTCAGATCAGAAACACTTCTGGTAGTAGGATAAGTTGCTTTGTGGTGTTTTCTTGAATTGTTATCACTCATAAATAAAGCAATCGGACATGAAGCAATTAAATTGATATGATATGCTTCTTCGTTGTGTTTAAGTGAAAGGATACCACCCTTAAATGAGTTACTCAAAGAGGAATCACTTCTCGAAGTAGGCTATAATGCTTTTTGGAGTTTTCTTGAATAGTTGTCACCCATAAATGAAGTACTCGGATCAGAATCACATCTCCAAGTAGGATAAGATGCTTTGTGGTGTTTTTCAGAATGGTTACCATCCAGAACTGAAGTACTTGGACATCAAACACTTAGAGTGGTACTCTATGCTTCCTTGTGGTGTTTTAGTGAAAGGTGGTACCCTTTAAAGTAGTACATGAAGATGAAACACTTCTCTTGGTGGGCTATGATGCATTGTGGAGTTTTCTTGAAAAGTTACGACCCATAAGTGAAGTCATCTGATCAGAAAGACTCTTTGTATTAGGATAATATACTCTGTTTTGTTTTCTTGAATGGTTACCACCCATAAATGAAGTATTCGGATCAGAAACACATCTTGTAGTAGGATAAATGCTTTGTGGTGTTTTCTTGAATGGTTACCACCCATAAAAAAAGTTCCCGGATGTGAAGCAATTAGATTGGTATTCATTGCTTCTTTGTGGTGTTTATTGAATGGTTACCACCCTTTAATGAAGTACAAGAAGATGAAACACATCTGTTAGTGGTCTTTTAGTGAAAGGATACCACCTTTAATGAAGTACATGAATATGAAACACTTATCTTAGTGGTCTACGATTCATTGTGGATTTTTCTTGAAAAGTTACCACACATAACTTAATTCATCAGATCAGAAACACTTCTCGTAGTAGGATAAGATGCTTTGTTTTGTTTTCTAGATTGGTTACCACACATAAATGAAGCACCCAGATCAGAAACACTTCTCGTTGTAGGATGAGATGGTTTGTGGTGTAATCTTGATTGGTTACTACCCATAAATGAAGTATTCGAATATGAAACACTTAGAGTGGTACTCTATGCTTCTTTGTAGCGTTTTAGTGAAAGGTTACCACCCTTTTAATGAAGTACATGAAGATGAAACACTTCTATTAGTGGTTTACGATTCATTGTGAAGTTTTCTTCAAAGTTACCACAAATAAATGAAGTTATTGGATGAGAAACACATTTCGTAACACAATAAGATGCTCTGTGTTGTTTTTTGAATGGTTACTACCCATAAATGAAGTACTCGGATCAGAGACACTTCTCGTAGTAGGATGAGATGCTTTGTGGTGTTTTTTTGAATGGTTACCACTCATAAATAATGTAGTCGGATATGTAACACTTAGAGTGGTTTTCTATGCTTCTTCGTGGTGTTTCTTTGAAAGGTTACTATCCTTTAATGAAGTACTTGAAGATGAAACACCTCTCTTAGTGGGCTCTGATGCATTGTGGAGTTTTTTGAAAAGTTACCACCCAATAATTAAGTCATTAGATCCGAAACACTTCTCGTAGTAGGGCAAGATGTTTTATGGTGTATTTTTGAATGGTTACCACCCATAAATGAGGTACTCAGGTCAAAAACACATTTTTTAGTAGTATAAGATTCTTAGTGGTGTTTTCTGGAATTATTACCACCCATAAATGAAGTACTCAGACATTAAGCAATTAGATCGGTATTCTGAGCTGAGCTTCTTTGTGGAGTTATAGTGAAAGAATATCACCCTTAAATGAAGTACTCGGATTAGAAACACGTCTCGAAGTAGGATTAGATGTTTTGTGGTGTCCTCATGAATGGTTACCACCCATAATAGAAGTACTCGGACAAGAAGCACCTAGTGTGGTATTCTATGTTTCTTCGTGGTGTTTTAGTGAATGGTTACTGCCCTTAACTGAATTAAGCAAAGAAGAAACACTTCTCGTAGTACGCTATGATGCTTTGTGTTGTTTTCTTGAATGGTTACCACATATAAATGAAGTACTCGGATCAGAAACACTTTTGGTACTAGGATAAGTTGCTTTGTGGTGTTTTCTTGATTTGTTACCACTCATAAATAAAGTAATCGGACAAGAAGCAATTAGATTTATATTCTATGCTTCTTCGTTGTGTTTTGGGGAAAGGATACCACCCTTAAATGAGGTACTCAAAGAGAAATCACTTCTCGTAGTAGGCTATAATGCTTTTTGGACTTTTCTTGAATAGTTGTCACACATAAATGAAGTACTCGGATCAGAATCACATCTCGAAGTAGGATAAGATGCTTTGTGGTGTTTTTCAGAATGGTTACCATCCAGAACTGAAGTACTTGGACATGAAACACTTAGAGTGGTATTCTCTGCTTCCTTGTGGTGTTTGAGTGAAAGGTGGTACCCTTTAATGTAGTACATTAAGAAGAAACACTTCTCTTAGTGGGCTACGATGCATTGTGGAGTTTTTTTGAAAAGTTACGACCCATAAGTGAAGTCGTCGGATTAGAAAGACTCTCTGTTTTAGGATAATATGCTCTGTCTTGTTTTCTTGAATGGTTACCACACATAAATAAAGTACTCGGATCAGAAACACATCTTGTAGTAGGATAAATACTTTGTGGTGTTTTCTTACATGATTACCACCCATAAATAAAGTTCTCGAATGTGAAGCAATTAGATTGGTATTATTTGCTTCTTTGTGGTGTTTATTGAATGGTTACCACCCTTTAATGAAGTACAAGAAGATGAAACGCTTCTGTTAGTGGTCTTTTAGTGAAAGAATTCCACCTTTAATGAAGTACATGAATATGAAACACTTCTCTTAGTGGTCTACGATTCATTGTGGAGTTTTCTTGAAAAGTTACCACACATAAGTGAATTCATCAGATCAGAAACACTTCTCGTAGAAGGATAAGATGTTTTGTGTTGTTCTCTAGATTGCTTACCACACATAAATAAAGCACCCAGATCAGAAACACTTCTCGTTGTAGGATGAGATGGTTTGTGGTGTAATCTTGAATGGTTACCACTCATAAATAACGTACTCGGATATGAAACACTTAGAGTGGTACTCTACTCTTCTTCGTGGAGTTTTGGTGAAAGGTTACTGTCCTTTAATGAAGTACTTGAAGATGAAACACCTCTCTTAGTGGGCTCTGATGCATTGTGGAGTTTTTTGAAAAGTTACCACCCAATAATTAAGTCATTAGATCCGAAACACTTCTCGTAGTAGGGCAAGATGTTTTATGGTGTATTTTTGAATGGTTACCACCCATAAATGAGGTACTCAGGTCAAAAACACATTTTTTAGTAGTATAAGATTCTTAGTGGTGTTTTCTGGAATTATTACCACCCATAAATGAAGTACTCAGACATTAAGCAATTAGATCGGTATTCTGAGCTGAGCTTCTTTGTGGAGTTATAGTGAAAGAATATCACCCTTAAATGAAGTACTCGGATTAGAAACACGTCTCGAAGTAGGATTAGATGTTTTGTGGTGTCCTCATGAATGGTTACCACCCATAATAGAAGTACTCGGACAAGAAGCACCTAGTGTGGTATTCTATGTTTCTTCGTGGTGTTTTAGTGAATGGTTACTGCCCTTAACTGAATTAAGCAAAGAAGAAACACTTCTCGTAGTACGCTATGATGCTTTGTGTTGTTTTCTTGAATGGTTACCACATATAAATGAAGTACTCGGATCAGAAACACTTTTGGTACTAGGATAAGTTGCTTTGTGGTGTTTTCTTGATTTGTTACCACTCATAAATAAAGTAATCGGACAAGAAGCAATTAGATTTATATTCTATGCTTCTTCGTTGTGTTTTGGGGAAAGGATACCACCCTTAAATGAGGTACTCAAAGAGAAATCACTTCTCGTAGTAGGCTATAATGCTTTTTGGACTTTTCTTGAATAGTTGTCACACATAAATGAAGTACTCGGATCAGAATCACATCTCGAAGTAGGATAAGATGCTTTGTGGTGTTTTTCAGAATGGTTACCATCCAGAACTGAAGTACTTGGACATGAAACACTTAGAGTGGTATTCTATGCTTCCTTGTGGTGTTTGAGTGAAAGGTGGTACCCTTTAATGTAGTACATTAAGAAGAAACACTTCTCTTAGTGGGCTACGATGCATTGTGGAGTTTTTTTGAAAAGTTACGACCCATAAGTGAAGTCGTCGGATTAGAAAGACTCTCTGTTTTAGGATAATATGCTCTGTCTTGTTTTCTTGAATGGTTACCACACATAAATAAAGTACTCGGATCAGAAACACATCTTGTAGTAGGATAAATACTTTGTGGTGTTTTCTTACATGATTACCACCCATAAATAAAGTTCTCGAATGTGAAGCAATTAGATTGGTATTATTTGCTTCTTTGTGGTGTTTATTGAATGGTTACCACCCTTTAATGAAGTACAAGAAGATGAAACGCTTCTGTTAGTGGTCTTTTAGTGAAAGAATTCCACCTTTAATGAAGTACATGAATATGAAACACTTCTCTTAGTGGTCTACGATTCATTGTGGAGTTTTCTTGAAAAGTTACCACACATAAGTGAATTCATCAGATCAGAAACACTTCTCGTAGAAGGATAAGATGTTTTGTGTTGTTCTCTAGATTGCTTACCACACATAAATAAAGCACCCAGATCAGAAACACTTCTCGTTGTAGGATGAGATGGTTTGTGGTGTAATCTTGAATGGTTACCACTCATAAATAACGTACTCGGATATGAAACACTTAGAGTGGTACTCTACTCTTCTTCGTGGAGTTTTGGTGAAAGGTTACTGTCCTTTAATGAAGTACTTGAAGATGAAACACCTCTCTTAGTGGGCTCTGATGCATTGTGGAGTTTTTTGAAAAGTTACCACCCAATAATTAAGTCATTAGATCCGAAACACTTCTCGTAGTAGGGCAAGATGTTTTATGGTGTATTTTTGAATGGTTACCACCCATAAATGAGGTACTCAGGTCAAAAACACATTTTTTAGTAGTATAAGATTCTTAGTGGTGTTTTCTGGAATTATTACCACCCATAAATGAAGTACTCAGACATTAAGCAATTAGATCGGTATTCTGAGCTGAGCTTCTTTGTGGAGTTATAGTGAAAGAATATCACCCTTAAATGAAGTACTCGGATTAGAAACACGTCTCGAAGTAGGATTAGATGTTTTGTGGTGTCCTCATGAATGGTTACCACCCATAATAGAAGTACTCGGACAAGAAGCACCTAGTGTGGTATTCTATGTTTCTTCGTGGTGTTTTAGTGAATGGTTACTGCCCTTAACTGAATTAAGCAAAGAAGAAACACTTCTCGTAGTACGCTATGATGCTTTGTGTTGTTTTCTTGAATGGTTACCACATATAAATGAAGTACTCGGATCAGAAACACTTTTGGTACTAGGATAAGTTGCTTTGTGGTGTTTTCTTGATTTGTTACCACTCATAAATAAAGTAATCGGACAAGAAGCAATTAGATTTATATTCTATGCTTCTTCGTTGTGTTTTGGGGAAAGGATACCACCCTTAAATGAGGTACTCAAAGAGAAATCACTTCTCGTAGTAGGCTATAATGCTTTTTGGACTTTTCTTGAATAGTTGTCACACATAAATGAAGTACTCGGATCAGAATCACATCTCGAAGTAGGATAAGATGCTTTGTGGTGTTTTTCAGAATGGTTACCATCCAGAACTGAAGTACTTGGACATGAAACACTTAGAGTGGTATTCTCTGCTTCCTTGTGGTGTTTGAGTGAAAGGTGGTACCCTTTAATGTAGTACATTAAGAAGAAACACTTCTCTTAGTGGGCTACGATGCATTGTGGAGTTTTTTTGAAAAGTTACGACCCATAAGTGAAGTCGTCGGATTAGAAAGACTCTCTGTTTTAGGATAATATGCTCTGTCTTGTTTTCTTGAATGGTTACCACACATAAATAAAGTACTCGGATCAGAAACACATCTTGTAGTAGGATAAATACTTTGTGGTGTTTTCTTACATGATTACCACCCATAAATAAAGTTCTCGAATGTGAAGCAATTAGATTGGTATTATTTGCTTCTTTGTGGTGTTTATTGAATGGTTACCACCCTTTAATGAAGTACAAGAAGATGAAACGCTTCTGTTAGTGGTCTTTTAGTGAAAGAATTCCACCTTTAATGAAGTACATGAATATGAAACACTTCTCTTAGTGGTCTACGATTCATTGTGGAGTTTTCTTGAAAAGTTACCACACATAAGTGAATTCATCAGATCAGAAACACTTCTCGTAGAAGGATAAGATGTTTTGTGTTGTTCTCTAGATTGCTTACCACACATAAATAAAGCACCCAGATCAGAAACACTTCTCGTTGTAGGATGAGATGGTTTGTGGTGTAATCTTGAATGGTTACCACTCATAAATAACGTACTCGGATATGAAACACTTAGAGTGGTACTCTACTCTTCTTCGTGGAGTTTTGGTGAAAGGTTACTGTCCTTTAATGAAGTACTTGAAGATGAAACACCTCTCTTAGTGGGCTCTGATGCATTGTGGAGTTTTTTGAAAAGTTACCACCCAATAATTAAGTCATTAGATCCGAAACACTTCTCGTAGTAGGGCAAGATGTTTTATGGTGTATTTTTGAATGGTTACCACCCATAAATGAGGTACTCAGGTCAAAAACACATTTTTTAGTAGTATAAGATTCTTAGTGGTGTTTTCTGGAATTATTACCACCCATAAATGAAGTACTCAGACATTAAGCAATTAGATCGGTATTCTGAGCTGAGCTTCTTTGTGGAGTTATAGTGAAAGAATATCACCCTTAAATGAAGTACTCGGATTAGAAACACGTCTCGAAGTAGGATTAGATGTTTTGTGGTGTCCTCATGAATGGTTACCACCCATAATAGAAGTACTCGGACAAGAAGCACCTAGTGTGGTATTCTATGTTTCTTCGTGGTGTTTTAGTGAATGGTTACTGCCCTTAACTGAATTAAGCAAAGAAGAAACACTTCTCGTAGTACGCTATGATGCTTTGTGTTGTTTTCTTGAATGGTTACCACATATAAATGAAGTACTCGGATCAGAAACACTTTTGGTACTAGGATAAGTTGCTTTGTGGTGTTTTCTTGATTTGTTACCACTCATAAATAAAGTAATCGGACAAGAAGCAATTAGATTTATATTCTATGCTTCTTCGTTGTGTTTTGGGGAAAGGATACCACCCTTAAATGAGGTACTCAAAGAGAAATCACTTCTCGTAGTAGGCTATAATGCTTTTTGGACTTTTCTTGAATAGTTGTCACACATAAATGAAGTACTCGGATCAGAATCACATCTCGAAGTAGGATAAGATGCTTTGTGGTGTTTTTCAGAATGGTTACCATCCAGAACTGAAGTACTTGGACATGAAACACTTAGAGTGGTATTCTATGCTTCCTTGTGGTGTTTGAGTGAAAGGTGGTACCCTTTAATGTAGTACATTAAGAAGAAACACTTCTCTTAGTGGGCTACGATGCATTGTGGAGTTTTTTTGAAAAGTTACGACCCATAAGTGAAGTCGTCGGATTAGAAAGACTCTCTGTTTTAGGATAATATGCTCTGTCTTGTTTTCTTGAATGGTTACCACACATAAATAAAGTACTCGGATCAGAAACACATCTTGTAGTAGGATAAATACTTTGTGGTGTTTTCTTACATGATTACCACCCATAAATAAAGTTCTCGAATGTGAAGCAATTAGATTGGTATTCTTTGCTTCTTTGTGGTGTTTATTGAATGGTTACCACCCTTTAATGAAGTACAAGAAGATGAAACGCTTCTGTTAGTGGTCTTTTAGTGAAAGAATTCCACCTTTAATGAAGTACATGAATATGAAACACTTCTCTTAGTGGTCTACGATTCATTGTGGAGTTTTCTTGAAAAGTTACCACACATAAGTGAATTCATCAGATCAGAAACACTTCTCGTAGAAGGATAAGATGTTTTGTGTTGTTCTCTAGATTGGTTACCACACATAAATAGAGCACCCAGATCAGAAACACTTCTCGTTGTAGGATGAGATGGTTTGTGGTGTAATCTTGAATGGTTACCACTCATAAATAACGTACTCGGATATGAAACACTTAGAGTGGTACTCTACTCTTCTTCGTGGAGTTTTGGTGAAAGGTTACTGTCCTTTAATGAAGTACTTGAAGATGAAACACCTCTCTTAGTGGGCTCTGATGCATTGTGGAGTTTTTTGAAAAGTTACCACCCAATAATTAAGTCATTAGATCCGAAACACTTCTCGTAGTAGGGCAAGATGTTTTATGGTGTATTTTTGAATGGTTACCACCCATAAATGAGGTACTCAGGTCAAAAACACATTTTTTAGTAGTATAAGATTCTTAGTGGTGTTTTCTGGAATTATTACCACCCATAAATGAAGTACTCAGACATTAAGCAATTAGATCGGTATTCTGAGCTGAGCTTCTTTGTGGAGTTATAGTGAAAGAATATCACCCTTAAATGAAGTACTCGGATTAGAAACACGTCTCGAAGTAGGATTAGATGTTTTGTGGTGTCCTCATGAATGGTTACCACCCATAATAGAAGTACTCGGACAAGAAGCACCTAGTGTGGTATTCTATGTTTCTTCGTGGTGTTTTAGTGAATGGTTACTGCCCTTAACTGAATTAAGCAAAGAAGAAACACTTCTCGTAGTACGCTATGATGCTTTGTGTTGTTTTCTTGAATGGTTACCACATATAAATGAAGTACTCGGATCAGAAACACTTTTGGTACTAGGATAAGTTGCTTTGTGGTGTTTTCTTGATTTGTTACCACTCATAAATAAAGTAATCGGACAAGAAGCAATTAGATTTATATTCTATGCTTCTTCGTTGTGTTTTGGGGAAAGGATACCACCCTTAAATGAGGTACTCAAAGAGAAATCACTTCTCGTAGTAGGCTATAATGCTTTTTGGACTTTTCTTGAATAGTTGTCACACATAAATGAAGTACTCGGATCAGAATCACATCTCGAAGTAGGATAAGATGCTTTGTGGTGTTTTTCAGAATGGTTACCATCCAGAACTGAAGTACTTGGACATGAAACACTTAGAGTGGTATTCTATGCTTCCTTGTGGTGTTTGAGTGAAAGGTGGTACCCTTTAATGTAGTACATTAAGAAGAAACACTTCTCTTAGTGGGCTACGATGCATTGTGGAGTTTTTTTGAAAAGTTACGACCCATAAGTGAAGTCGTCGGATTAGAAAGACTCTCTGTTTTAGGATAATATGCTCTGTCTTGTTTTCTTGAATGGTTACCACACATAAATAAAGTACTCGGATCAGAAACACATCTTGTAGTAGGATAAATACTTTGTGGTGTTTTCTTACATGATTACCACCCATAAATAAAGTCCTCGAATGTGAAGCAATTAGATTGGTATTCTTTGCTTCTTTGTGGTGTTTATTGAATGGTTACCACCCTTTAATGAAGTACAAGAAGATGAAACGCTTCTGTTAGTGGTCTTTTAGTGAAAGAATTCCACCTTTAATGAAGTACATGAATATGAAACACTTCTCTTAGTGGTCTACGATTCATTGTGGAGTTTTCTTGAAAAGTTACCACACATAAGTGAATTCATCAGATCAGAAACACTTCTCGTAGAAGGATAAGATGTTTTGTGTTGTTCTCTAGATTGGTTACCACACATAAATAGAGCACCCAGATCAGAAACACTTCTCGTTGTAGGATGGATGGTTTGTGGTGTAATCTTGAATGGTTACCACTCATAAATAACGTACTCGGATATGAAACACTTAGAGTGGTATTCTACGCTTCTTCGTGGAGTTTTGGTGAAAGGTTACTGTCCTTTAATGAAGTACTTGAAGATGAAACACCTCTCTTAGTGGGCTCTGATGCATTGTGGAGTTTTTTGAAAAGTTGCCACCCAATGATTAAGTCATTAGATCCGAAACACTTCTCGTAGTAGGGCAAGATGTTTTATGGTGTATTTTTGAATGGTTACCACCCATAAATGAGGTACTCAGGTCAAAAACACATTTTTTAGTAGTATAAGATTCTTAGTGGTGTTTTCTGGAATTATTACCACCCATAAATGAAGTACTCAGACATTAAGCAATTAGATCGGTATTCTGAGCTGAGCTTCTTTGTGGAGTTATAGTGAAAGAATATCACCCTTAAATGAAGTACTCGGATTAGAAACACGTCTCGAAGTAGGATTAGATGTTTTGTGGTGTCCTCATGAATGGTTACCACCCATAATAGAAGTACTCGGACAAGAAGCACCTAGTGTGGTATTCTATGTTTCTTCGTGGTGTTTTAGTGAATGGTTACTGCCCTTAACTGAATTAAGCAAAGAAGAAACACTTCTCGTAGTACGCTATGATGCTTTGTGTTGTTTTCTTGAATGGTTACCACATATAAATGAAGTACTCGGATCAGAAACACTTTTGGTACTAGGATAAGTTGCTTTGTGGTGTTTTCTTGATTTGTTACCACTCATAAATAAAGTAATCGGACAAGAAGCAATTAGATTTATATTCTATGCTTCTTCGTTGTGTTTTGGGGAAAGGATACCACCCTTAAATGAGGTACTCAAAGAGAAATCACTTCTCGTAGTAGGCTATAATGCTTTTTGGACTTTTCTTGAATAGTTGTCACACATAAATGAAGTACTCGGATCAGAATCACATCTCGAAGTAGGATAAGATGCTTTGTGGTGTTTTTCAGAATGGTTACCATCCAGAACTGAAGTACTTGGACATGAAACACTTAGAGTGGTATTCTATGCTTCCTTGTGGTGTTTGAGTGAAAGGTGGTACCCTTTAATGTAGTACATTAAGAAGAAACACTTCTCTTAGTGGGCTACGATGCATTGTGGAGTTTTTTTGAAAAGTTACGACCCATAAGTGAAGTCGTCGGATTAGAAAGACTCTCTGTTTTAGGATAATATGCTCTGTCTTGTTTTCTTGAATGGTTACCACACATAAATAAAGTACTCGGATCAGAAACACATCTTGTAGTAGGATAAATACTTTGTGGTGTTTTCTTACATGATTACCACCCATAAATAAAGTTCTCGAATGTGAAGCAATTAGATTGGTATTCTTTGCTTCTTTGTGGTGTTTATTGAATGGTTACCACCCTTTAATGAAGTACAAGAAGATGAAACGCTTCTGTTAGTGGTCTTTTAGTGAAAGAATTCCACCTTTAATGAAGTACATGAATATGAAACACTTCTCTTAGTGGTCTACGATTCATTGTGGAGTTTTCTTGAAAAGTTACCACACATAAGTGAATTCATCAGATCAGAAACACTTCTCGTAGAAGGATAAGATGTTTTGTGTTGTTCTCTAGATTGGTTACCACACATAAATAGAGCACCCAGATCAGAAACACTTCTCGTTGTAGGATGAGATGGTTTGTGGTGTAATCTTGAATGGTTACCACTCATAAATAACGTACTCGGATATGAAACACTTAGAGTGGTACTCTACTCTTCTTCGTGGAGTTTTGGTGAAAGGTTACTGTCCTTTAATGAAGTACTTGAAGATGAAACACCTCTCTTAGTGGGCTCTGATGCATTGTGGAGTTTTTTGAAAAGTTACCACCCAATGATTAAGTCATTAGATCCGAAACACTTCTCGTAGTAGGGCAAGATGTTTTATGGTGTATTTTTGAATGGTTACCACCCATAAATGAGGTACTCAGGTCAAAAACACATTTTTTAGTAGTATAAGATTCTTAGTGGTGTTTTCTGGAATTATTACCACCCATAAATGAAGTACTCAGACATTAAGCAATTAGATCGGTATTCTGAGCTGAGCTTCTTTGTGGAGTTATAGTGAAAGAATATCACCCTTAAATGAAGTACTCGGATTAGAAACACGTCTCGAAGTAGGATTAGATGTTTTGTGGTGTCCTCATGAATGGTTACCACCCATAATAGAAGTACTCGGACAAGAAGCACCTAGTGTGGTATTCTATGTTTCTTCGTGGTGTTTTAGTGAATGGTTACTGCCCTTAACTGAATTAAGCAAAGAAGAAACACTTCTCGTAGTACGCTATGATGCTTTGTGTTGTTTTCTTGAATGGTTACCACATATAAATGAAGTACTCGGATCAGAAACACTTTTGGTACTAGGATAAGTTGCTTTGTGGTGTTTTCTTTATTTGTTACCACTCATAAATAAAGTAATCGGACAAGAAGCAATTAGATTTATATTCTATGCTTCTTCGTTGTGTTTTGGGGAAAGGATACCACCCTTAAATGAGGTACTCAAAGAGAAATCACTTCTCGTAGTAGGCTATAATGCTTTTTGGACTTTTCTTGAATAGTTGTCACACATAAATGAAGTACTCGGATCAGAATCACATCTCGAAGTAGGATAAGATGCTTTGTGGTGTTTTTCAGAATGGTTACCATCCAGAACTGAAGTACTTGGACATGAAACACTTAGAGTGGTATTCTATGCTTCCTTGTGGGGTTTGAGTGAAAGGTGGTACCCTTTAATGTAGTACATTAAGAAGAAACACTTCTCTTAGTGGGCTACGATGCATTGTGGAGTTTTTTTGAAAAGTTACGACCCATAAGTGAAGTCGTCGGATTAGAAAGACTCTCTGTTTTAGGATAATATGCTCTGTCTTGTTTTCTTGAATGGTTACCACACATAAATAAAGTACTCGGATCAGAAACACATCTTGTAGTAGGATAAATACTTTGTGGTGTTTTCTTACATGATTAGCACCCATAAATAAAGTTCTCGAATGTGAAGCAATTAGATTGGTATTCTTTGCTTCTTTGTGGTGTTTATTGAATGGTTACCACCCTTTAATGAAGTACAAGAAGATGAAACGCTTCTGTTAGTGGTCTTTTAGTGAAAGAATTCCACCTTTAATGAAGTACATGAATATGAAACACTTCTCTTAGTGGTCTACGATTCATTGTGGAGTTTTCTTGAAAAGTTACCACACATAAGTGAATTCATCAGATCAGAAACACTTCTCGTAGAAGGATAAGATGTTTTGTGTTGTTCTCTAGATTGGTTACCACACATAAATAAAGCACCCAGATCAGAAACACTTCTCGTTGTAGGATGAGATGGTTTGTGGTGTAATCTTGAATGGTTACCACTCATAAATAACGTACTCGGATATGAAACACTTAGAGTGGTATTCTACGCTTCTTCGTGGAGTTTTGGTGAAAGGTTACTGTCCTTTAATGAAGTACTTGAAGATGAAACACCTCTCTTAGTGGGCTCTGATGCATTGTGGAGTTTTTTGAAAAGTTACCACCCAATAATTAAGTCATTAGATCCGAAACACTTCTCGTAGTGGGGCAAGATGTTTTATGATGTATTTTTGAATGGTTACCACCCATAAATGAGGTACTCAGGTCAAAAACACATTTTTTAGTAGTATAAGATTCTTAGTGGTGTTTTCTGGAATTATTACCACCCATAAATGAAGTACTCAGACATTAAGCAATTAGATCGGTATTCTGAGCTGAGCTTCTTTGTGGAGTTATAGTGAAAGAATATCACCCTTAAATGAAGTACTCGGATTAGAAACACGTCTCGAAGTAGGATTAGATGTTTTGTGGTGTCCTCATGAATGGTTACCACCCATAATAGAAGTACTCGGACAAGAAGCACCTAGTGTGGTATTCTATGTTTCTTCGTGGTGTTTTAGTGAATGGTTACTGCCCTTAACTGAATTAAGCAAAGAAGAAACACTTCTCGTAGTACGCTATGATGCTTTGTGTTGTTTTCTTGAATGGTTACCACATATAAATGAAGTACTCGGATCAGAAACACTTTTGGTACTAGGATAAGTTGCTTTGTGGTGTTTTCTTGATTTGTTACCACTCATAAATAAAGTAATCGGACAAGAAGCAATTAGATTTATATTCTATGCTTCTTCGTTGTGTTTTGGGGAAAGGATACCACCCTTAAATGAGGTACTCAAAGAGAAATCACTTCTCGTAGTAGGCTATAATGCTTTTTGGACTTTTCTTGAATAGTTGTCACACATAAATGAAGTACTCGGATCAGAATCACATCTCGAAGTAGGATAAGATGCTTTGTGGTGTTTTTCAGAATGGTTACCATCCAGAACTGAAGTACTTGGACATGAAACACTTAGAGTGGTATTCTATGCTTCCTTGTGGTGTTTGAGTGAAAGGTGGTACCCTTTAATGTAGTACATTAAGAAGAAACACTTCTCTTAGTGGGCTACGATGCATTGTGGAGTTTTTTTGAAAAGTTACGACCCATAAGTGAAGTCGTCGGATTAGAAAGACTCTCTGTTTTAGGATAATATGCTCTGTCTTGTTTTCTTGAATGGTTACCACACATAAATAAAGTACTCGGATCAGAAACACATCTTGTAGTAGGATAAATACTTTGTGGTGTTTTCTTACATGATTACCACCCATAAATAAAGTCCTCGAATGTGAAGCAATTAGATTGGTATTCTTTGCTTCTTTGTGGTGTTTATTGAATGGTTACCACCCTTTAATGAAGTACAAGAAGATGAAACGCTTCTGTTAGTGGTCTTTTAGTGAAAGAATTCCACCTTTAATGAAGTACATGAATATGAAACACTTCTCTTAGTGGTCTACGATTCATTGTGGAGTTTTCTTGAAAAGTTACCACACATAAGTGAATTCATCAGATCAGAAACACTTCTCGTAGAAGGATAAGATGTTTTGTGTTGTTCTCTAGATTGGTTACCACACATAAATAGAGCACCCAGATCAGAAACACTTCTCGTTGTAGGATGAGATGGTTTGTGGTGTAATCTTGAATGGTTACCACTCATAAATAACGTACTCGGATATGAAACACTTAGAGTGGTATTCTACGCTTCTTCGTGGAGTTTTGGTGAAAGGTTACTGTCCTTTAATGAAGTACTTGAAGATGAAACACCTCTCTTAGTGGGCTCTGATGCATTGTGGAGTTTTTTGAAAAGTTACCACCCAATGATTAAGTCATTAGATCCGAAACACTTCTCGTAGTAGGGCAAGATGTTTTATGGTGTATTTTTGAATGGTTACCACCCATAAATGAGGTACTCAGGTCAAAAACACATTTTTTAGTAGTATAAGATTCTTAGTGGTGTTTTCTGGAATTATTACCACCCATAAATGAAGTACTCAGACATTAAGCAATTAGATCGGTATTCTGAGCTGAGCTTCTTTGTGGAGTTATAGTGAAAGAATATCACTCTTAAATGAAGTACTCGGATTAGAAACACGTCTCGAAGTAGGATTAGATGTTTTGTGGTGTCCTCATGAATGGTTACCACCCATAATAGAAGTACTCGGACAAGAAGCACCTAGTGTGGTATTCTATGTTTCTTCGTGGTGTTTTAGTGAATGGTTACTGCCCTTAACTGAATTAAGCAAAGAAGAAACACTTCTCGTAGTACGCTATGATGCTTTGTGTTGTTTTCTTGAATGGTTACCACATATAAATGAAGTACTCGGATCAGAAACACTTTTGGTACTAGGATAAGTTGCTTTGTGGTGTTTTCTTGATTTGTTACCACTCATAAATAAAGTAATCGGACAAGAAGCAATTAGATTTATATTCTATGCTTCTTCGTTGTGTTTTGGGGAAAGGATACCACCCTTAAATGAGGTACTCAAAGAGAAATCACTTCTCGTAGTAGGCTATAATGCTTTTTGGACTTTTCTTGAATAGTTGTCACACATAAATGAAGTACTCGGATCAGAATCACATCTCGAAGTAGGATAAGATGCTTTGTGGTGTTTTTCAGAATGGTTACCATCCAGAACTGAAGTACTTGGACATGAAACACTTAGAGTGGTATTCTATGCTTCCTTGTGGTGTTTGAGTGAAAGGTGGTACCCTTTAATGTAGTACATTAAGAAGAAACACTTCTCTTAGTGGGCTACGATGCATTGTGGAGTTTTTTTGAAAAGTTACGACCCATAAGTGAAGTCGTCGGATTAGAAAGACTCTCTGTTTTAGGATAATATGCTCTGTCTTGTTTTCTTGAATGGTTACCACACATAAATAAAGTACTCGGATCAGAAACACATCTTGTAGTAGGATAAATACTTTGTGGTGTTTTCTTACATGATTACCACCCATAAATAAAGTCCTCGAATGTGAAGCAATTAGATTGGTATTCTTTGCTTCTTTGTGGTGTTTATTGAATGGTTACCACCCTTTAATGAAGTACAAGAAGATGAAACGCTTCTGTTAGTGGTCTTTTAGTGAAAGAATTCCACCTTTAATGAAGTACATGAATATGAAACACTTCTCTTAGTGGTCTACGATTCATTGTGGAGTTTTCTTGAAAAGTTACCACACATAAGTGAATTCATCAGATCAGAAACACTTCTCGTAGAAGGATAAGATGTTTTGTGTTGTTCTCTAGATTGGTTACCACACATAAATAGAGCACCCAGATCAGAAACACTTCTCGTTGTAGGATGAGATGGTTTGTGGTGTAATCTTGAATGGTTACCACTCATAAATAACGTACTCGGATATGAAACACTTAGAGTGGTATTCTACGCTTCTTCGTGGAGTTTTGGTGAAAGGTTACTGTCCTTTAATGAAGTACTTGAAGATGAAACACCTCTCTTAGTGGGCTCTGATGCATTGTGGAGTTTTTTGAAAAGTTACCACCCAATGATTAAGTCATTAGATCCGAAACACTTCTCGTAGTAGGGCAAGATGTTTTATGGTGTATTTTTGAATGGTTACCACCCATAAATGAGGTACTCAGGTCAAAAACACATTTTTTAGTAGTATAAGATTCTTAGTGGTGTTTTCTGGAATTATTACCACCCATAAATGAAGTACTCAGACATTAAGCAATTAGATCGGTATTCTGAGCTGAGCTTCTTTGTGGAGTTATAGTGAAAGAATATCACCCTTAAATGAAGTACTCGGATTAGAAACACGTCTCGAAGTAGGATTAGATGTTTTGTGGTGTCCTCATGAATGGTTACCACCCATAATAGAAGTACTCGGACAAGAAGCACCTAGTGTGGTATTCTATGTTTCTTCGTGGTGTTTTAGTGAATGGTTACTGCCCTTAACTGAATTAAGCAAAGAAGAAACACTTCTCGTAGTACGCTATGATGCTTTGTGTTGTTTTCTTGAATGGTTACCACATATAAATGAAGTACTCGGATCAGAAACACTTTTGGTACTAGGATAAGTTGCTTTGTGGTGTTTTCTTGATTTGTTACCACTCATAAATAAAGTAATCGGACAAGAAGCAATTAGATTTATATTCTATGCTTCTTCGTTGTGTTTTGGGGAAAGGATACCACCCTTAAATGAGGTACTCAAAGAGAAATCACTTCTCGTAGTAGGCTATAATGCTTTTTGGACTTTTCTTGAATAGTTGTCACACATAAATGAAGTACTCGGATCAGAATCACATCTCGAAGTAGGATAAGATGCTTTGTGGTGTTTTTCAGAATGGTTACCATCCAGAACTGAAGTACTTGGACATGAAACACTTAGAGTGGTATTCTATGCTTCCTTGTGGTGTTTGAGTGAAAGGTGGTACCCTTTAATGTAGTACATTAAGAAGAAACACTTCTCTTAGTGGGCTACGATGCATTGTGGAGTTTTTTTGAAAAGTTACGACCCATAAGTGAAGTCGTCGGATTAGAAAGACTCTCTGTTTTAGGATAATATGCTCTGTCTTGTTTTCTTGAATGGTTACCACACATAAATAAAGTACTCGGATCAGAAACACATCTTGTAGTAGGATAAATACTTTGTGGTGTTTTCTTACATGATTACCACCCATAAATAAAGTCCTCGAATGTGAAGCAATTAGATTGGTATTCTTTGCTTCTTTGTGGTGTTTATTGAATGGTTACCACCCTTTAATGAAGTACAAGAAGATGAAACGCTTCTGTTAGTGGTCTTTTAGTGAAAGAATTCCACCTTTAATGAAGTACATGAATATGAAACACTTCTCTTAGTGGTCTACGATTCATTGTGGAGTTTTCTTGAAAAGTTACCACACATAAGTGAATTCATCAGATCAGAAACACTTCTCGTAGAAGGATAAGATGTTTTGTGTTGTTCTCTAGATTGGTTACCACACATAAATAGAGCACCCAGATCAGAAACACTTCTCGTTGTAGGATGAGATGGTTTGTGGTGTAATCTTGAATGGTTACCACTCATAAATAACGTACTCGGATATGAAACACTTAGAGTGGTATTCTACGCTTCTTCGTGGAGTTTTGGTGAAAGGTTACTGTCCTTTAATGAAGTACTTGAAGATGAAACACCTCTCTTAGTGGGCTCTGATGCATTGTGGAGTTTTTTGAAAAGTTACCACCCAATGATTAAGTCATTAGATCCGAAACACTTCTCGTAGTAGGGCAAGATGTTTTATGGTGTATTTTTGAATGGTTACCACCCATAAATGAGGTACTCAGGTCAAAAACACATTTTTTAGTAGTATAAGATTCTTAGTGGTGTTTTCTGGAATTATTACCACCCATAAATGAAGTACTCAGACATTAAGCAATTAGATCGGTATTCTGAGCTGAGCTTCTTTGTGGAGTTATAGTGAAAGAATATCACCCTTAAATGAAGTACTCGGATTAGAAACACGTCTCGAAGTAGGATTAGATGTTTTGTGGTGTCCTCATGAATGGTTACCACCCATAATAGAAGTACTCGGACAAGAAGCACCTAGTGTGGTATTCTATGTTTCTTCGTGGTGTTTTAGTGAATGGTTACTGCCCTTAACTGAATTAAGCAAAGAAGAAACACTTCTCGTAGTACGCTATGATGCTTTGTGTTGTTTTCTTGAATGGTTACCACATATAAATGAAGTACTCGGATCAGAAACACTTTTGGTACTAGGATAAGTTGCTTTGTGGTGTTTTCTTGATTTGTTACCACTCATAAATAAAGTAATCGGACAAGAAGCAATTAGATTTATATTCTATGCTTCTTCGTTGTGTTTTGGGGAAAGGATACCACCCTTAAATGAGGTACTCAAAGAGAAATCACTTCTCGTAGTAGGCTATAATGCTTTTTGGACTTTTCTTGAATAGTTGTCACACATAAATGAAGTACTCGGATCAGAATCACATCTCGAAGTAGGATAAGATGCGTTGTGGTGTTTTTTAGAATGGTTACCATCCAGAACTGAAGTACTTGGACATGAAACACTTAGAGTGGTATTCTATGCTTCCTTGTGGTGTTTGAGTGAAAGGTGGTACCCTTTAATGTAGTACATTAAGAAGAAACACTTCTCTTAGTGGGCTACGATGCATTGTGGAGTTTTTTTGAAAAGTTACGACCCATAAGTGAAGTCGTCGGATTAGAAAGACTCTCTGTTTTAGGATAATATGCTCTGTCTTGTTTTCTTGAATGGTTACCACACATAAATAAAGTACTCGGATCAGAAACACATCTTGTAGTAGGATAAATACTTTGTGGTGTTTTCTTACATGATTACCACCCATAAATAAAGTTCTCGAATGTGAAGCAATTAGATTGGTATTCTTTGCTTCTTTGTGGTGTTTATTGAATGGTTACCACCCTTTAATGAAGTACAAGAAGATGAAACGCTTCTGTTAGTGGTCTTTTAGTGAAAGAATTCCACCTTTAATGAAGTACATGAATATGAAACACTTCTCTTAGTGGTCTACGATTCATTGTGGAGTTTTCTTGAAAAGTTACCACACATAAGTGAATTCATCAGATCAGAAACACTTCTCGTAGAAGGATAAGATGTTTTGTGTTGTTCTCTAGATTGGTTACCACACATAAATAAAGCACCCAGATCAGAAACACTTCTCGTTGTAGGATGAGATGGTTTGTGGTGTAATCTTGAATGGTTACCACTCATAAATAACGTACTCGGATATGAAACACTTAGAGTGGTATTCTACGCTTCTTCGTGGAGTTTTGGTGAAAGGTTACTGTCCTTTAATGAAGTACTTGAAGATGAAACACCTCTCTTAGTGGGCTCTGATGCATTGTGGAGTTTTTTGAAAAGTTACCACCCAATGATTAAGTCATTAGATCCGAAACACTTCTCGTAGTAGGGCAAGATGTTTTATGGTGTATTTTTGAATGGTTACCACCCATAAATGAGGTACTCAGGTCAAAAACACATTTTTTAGTAGTATAAGATTCTTAGTGGTGTTTTCTGGAATTATTACCACCCATAAATGAAGTACTCAGACATTAAGCAATTAGATCGGTATTCTGAGCTGAGCTTCTTTGTGGAGTTATAGTGAAAGAATATCACCCTTAAATGAAGTACTCGGATTAGAAACACGTCTCGAAGTAGGATTAGATGTTTTGTGGTGTCCTCATGAATGGTTACCACCCATAATAGAAGTACTCGGACAAGAAGCACCTAGTGTGGTATTCTATGTTTCTTCGTGGTGTTTTAGTGAATGGTTACTGCCCTTAACTGAATTAAGCAAAGAAGAAACACTTCTCGTAGTACGCTATGATGCTTTGTGTTGTTTTCTTGAATGGTTACCACATATAAATGAAGTACTCGGATCAGAAACACTTTTGGTACTAGGATAAGTTGCTTTGTGGTGTTTTCTTGATTTGTTACCACTCATAAATAAAGTAATCGGACAAGAAGCAATTAGATTTATATTCTATGCTTCTTCGTTGTGTTTTGGGGAAAGGATACCACCCTTAAATGAGGTACTCAAAGAGAAATCACTTCTCGTAGTAGGCTATAATGCTTTTTGGACTTTTCTTGAATAGTTGTCACACATAAATGAAGTACTCGGATCAGAATCACATCTCGAAGTAGGATAAGATGCTTTGTGGTGTTTTTCAGAATGGTTACCATCCAGAACTGAAGTACTTGGACATGAAACACTTAGAGTGGTATTCTATGCTTCCTTGTGGTGTTTGAGTGAAAGGTGGTACCCTTTAATGTAGTACATTAAGAAGAAACACTTCTCTTAGTGGGCTACGATGCATTGTGGAGTTTTTTTGAAAAGTTACGACCCATAAGTGAAGTCGTCGGATTAGAAAGACTCTCTGTTTTAGGATAATATGCTCTGTCTTGTTTTCTTGAATGGTTACCACACATAAATAAAGAACTCGGATCAGAAACACATCTTGTAGTAGGATAAATACTTTGTGGTGTTTTCTTACATGATTACCACCCATAAATAAAGTTCTCGAATGTGAAGCAATTAGATTGGTATTCTTTGCTTCTTTGTGGTGTTTATTGAATGGTTACCACCCTTTAATGAAGTACAAGAAGATGAAACGCTTCTGTTACTGGTCTTTTAGTGAAAGAATTCCACCTTTAATGAAGTACATGAATATGAAACACTTCTCTTAGTGGTCTACGATTCATTGTGGAGTTTTCTTGAAAAGTTACCACACATAAGTGAATTCATCAGATCAGAAACACTTCTCGTAGAAGGATAAGATGTTTTGTGTTGTTCTCTAGATTGCTTACCACACATAAATAAAGCACCCAGATCAGAAACACTTCTCGTTGTAGGATGAGATGGTTTGTGGTGTAATCTTGAATGGTTACCACTCATAAATAACGTACTCGGATATGAAACACTTAGAGTGGTATTCTACGCTTCTTCGTGGAGTTTTGGTGAAAGGTTACTGTCCTTTAATGAAGTACTTGAAGATGAAACACCTCTCTTAGTGGGCTCTGATGCATTGTGGAGTTTTTTGAAAAGTTACCACCCAATGATTAAGTCATTAGATCCGAAACACTTCTCGTAGTAGGGCAAGATGTTTTATGGTGTATTTTTGAATGGTTACCACCCATAAATGAGGTACTCAGGTCAAAAACACATTTTTTAGTAGTATAAGATTCTTAGTGGTGTTTTCTGGAATTATTACCACCCATAAATGAAGTACTCAGACATTAAGCAATTAGATCGGTATTCTGAGCTGAGCTTCTTTGTGGAGTTATAGTGAAAGAATATCACCCTTAAATGAAGTACTCGGATTAGAAACACGTCTCGAAGTAGGATTAGATGTTTTGTGGTGTCCTCATGAATGGTTACCACCCATAATAGAAGTACTCGGACAAGAAGCACCTAGTGTGGTATTCTATGTTTCTTCGTGGTGTTTTAGTGAATGGTTACTGCCCTTAACTGAATTAAGCAAAGAAGAAACACTTCTCGTAGTACGCTATGATGCTTTGTGTTGTTTTCTTGAATGGTTACCACATATAAATGAAGTACTCGGATCAGAAACACTTTTGGTACTAGGATAAGTTGCTTTGTGGTGTTTTCTTGATTTGTTACCACTCATAAATAAAGTAATCGGACAAGAAGCAATTAGATTTATATTCTATGCTTCTTCGTTGTGTTTTGGGGAAAGGATACCACCCTTAAATGAGGTACTCAAAGAGAAATCACTTCTCGTAGTAGGCTATAATGCTTTTTGGACTTTTCTTGAATAGTTGTCACACATAAATGAAGTACTCGGATCAGAATCACATCTCGAAGTAGGATAAGATGCTTTGTGGTGTTTTTCAGAATGGTTACCATCCAGAACTGAAGTACTTGGACATGAAACACTTAGAGTGGTATTCTATGCTTCCTTGTGGTGTTTGAGTGAAAGGTGGTACCCTTTAATGTAGTACATTAAGAAGAAACACTTCTCTTAGTGGGCTACGATGCATTGTGGAGTTTTTTTGAAAAGTTACGACCCATAAGTGAAGTCGTCGGATTAGAAAGACTCTCTGTTTTAGGATAATATGCTCTGTCTTGTTTTCTTGAATGGTTACCACACATAAATAAAGTACTCGGATCAGAAACACATCTTGTAGTAGGATAAATACTTTGTGGTGTTTTCTTACATGATTACCACCCATAAATAAAGTCCTCGAATGTGAAGCAATTAGATTGGTATTCTTTGCTTCTTTGTGGTGTTTATTGAATGGTTACCACCCTTTAATGAAGTACAAGAAGATGAAACGCTTCTGTTAGTGGTCTTTTAGTGAAAGAATTCCACCTTTAATGAAGTACATGAATATGAAACACTTCTCTTAGTGGTCTACGATTCATTGTGGAGTTTTCTTGAAAAGTTACCACACATAAGTGAATTCATCAGATCAGAAACACTTCTCGTAGAAGGATAAGATGTTTTGTGTTGTTCTCTAGATTGGTTACCACACATAAATAGAGCACCCAGATCAGAAACACTTCTCGTTGTAGGATGAGATGGTTTGTGGTGTAATCTTGAATGGTTACCACTCATAAATAACGTACTCGGATATGAAACACTTAGAGTGGTATTCTACGCTTCTTCGTGGAGTTTTGGTGAAAGGTTACTGTCCTTTAATGAAGTACTTGAAGATGAAACACCTCTCTTAGTGGGCTCTGATGCATTGTGGAGTTTTTTGAAAAGTTACCACCCAATGATTAAGTCATTAGATCCGAAACACTTCTCGTAGTAGGGCAAGATGTTTTATGGTGTATTTTTGAATGGTTACCACCCATAAATGAGGTACTCAGGTCAAAAACACATTTTTTAGTAGTATAAGATTCTTAGTGGTGTTTTCTGGAATTATTACCACCCATAAATGAAGTACTCAGACATTAAGCAATTAGATCGGTATTCTGAGCTGAGCTTCTTTGTGGAGTTATAGTGAAAGAATATCACCCTTAAATGAAGTACTCGGATTAGAAACACGTCTCGAAGTAGGATTAGATGTTTTGTGGTGTCCTCATGAATGGTTACCACCCATAATAGAAGTACTCGGACAAGAAGCACCTAGTGTGGTATTCTATGTTTCTTCGTGGTGTTTTAGTGAATGGTTACTGCCCTTAACTGAATTAAGCAAAGAAGAAACACTTCTCGTAGTACGCTATGATGCTTTGTGTTGTTTTCTTGAATGGTTACCACATATAAATGAAGTACTCGGATCAGAAACACTTTTGGTACTAGGATAAGTTGCTTTGTGGTGTTTTCTTGATTTGTTACCACTCATAAATAAAGTAATCGGACAAGAAGCAATTAGATTTATATTCTATGCTTCTTCGTTGTGTTTTGGGGAAAGGATACCACCCTTAAATGAGGTACTCAAAGAGAAATCACTTCTCGTAGTAGGCTATAATGCTTTTTGGACTTTTCTTGAATAGTTGTCACACATAAATGAAGTACTCGGATCAGAATCACATCTCGAAGTAGGATAAGATGCGTTGTGGTGTTTTTTAGAATGGTTACCATCCAGAACTGAAGTACTTGGACATGAAACACTTAGAGTGGTATTCTATGCTTCCTTGTGGTGTTTGAGTGAAAGGTGGTACCCTTTAATGTAGTACATTAAGAAGAAACACTTCTCTTAGTGGGCTACGATGCATTGTGGAGTTTTTTTGAAAAGTTACGACCCATAAGTGAAGTCGTCGGATTAGAAAGACTCTCTGTTTTAGGATAATATGCTCTGTCTTGTTTTCTTGAATGGTTACCACACATAAATAAAGTACTCGGATCAGAAACACATCTTGTAGTAGGATAAATACTTTGTGGTGTTTTCTTACATGATTACCACCCATAAATAAAGTTCTCGAATGTGAAGCAATTAGATTGGTATTCTTTGCTTCTTTGTGGTGTTTATTGAATGGTTACCACCCTTTAATGAAGTACAAGAAGATGAAACGCTTCTGTTAGTGGTCTTTTAGTGAAAGAATTCCACCTTTAATGAAGTACATGAATATGAAACACTTCTCTTAGTGGTCTACGATTCATTGTGGAGTTTTCTTGAAAAGTTACCACACATAAGTGAATTCATCAGATCAGAAACACTTCTCGTAGAAGGATAAGATGTTTTGTGTTGTTCTCTAGATTGGTTACCACACATAAATAAAGCACCCAGATCAGAAACACTTCTCGTTGTAGGATGAGATGGTTTGTGGTGTAATCTTGAATGGTTACCACTCATAAATAACGTACTCGGATATGAAACACTTAGAGTGGTATTCTACGCTTCTTCGTGGAGTTTTGGTGAAAGGTTACTGTCCTTTAATGAAGTACTTGAAGATGAAACACCTCTCTTAGTGGGCTCTGATGCATTGTGGAGTTTTTTGAAAAGTTACCACCCAATGATTAAGTCATTAGATCCGAAACACTTCTCGTAGTAGGGCAAGATGTTTTATGGTGTATTTTTGAATGGTTACCACCCATAAATGAGGTACTCAGGTCAAAAACACATTTTTTAGTAGTATAAGATTCTTAGTGGTGTTTTCTGGAATTATTACCACCCATAAATGAAGTACTCAGACATTAAGCAATTAGATCGGTATTCTGAGCTGAGCTTCTTTGTGGAGTTATAGTGAAAGAATATCACCCTTAAATGAAGTACTCGGATTAGAAACACGTCTCGAAGTAGGATTAGATGTTTTGTGGTGTCCTCATGAATGGTTACCACCCATAATAGAAGTACTCGGACAAGAAGCACCTAGTGTGGTATTCTATGTTTCTTCGTGGTGTTTTAGTGAATGGTTACTGCCCTTAACTGAATTAAGCAAAGAAGAAACACTTCTCGTAGTACGCTATGATGCTTTGTGTTGTTTTCTTGAATGGTTACCACATATAAATGAAGTACTCGGATCAGAAACACTTTTGGTACTAGGATAAGTTGCTTTGTGGTGTTTTCTTGATTTGTTACCACTCATAAATAAAGTAATCGGACAAGAAGCAATTAGATTTATATTCTATGCTTCTTCGTTGTGTTTTGGGGAAAGGATACCACCCTTAAATGAGGTACTCAAAGAGAAATCACTTCTCGTAGTAGGCTATAATGCTTTTTGGACTTTTCTTGAATAGTTGTCACACATAAATGAAGTACTCGGATCAGAATCACATCTCGAAGTAGGATAAGATGCTTTGTGGTGTTTTTCAGAATGGTTACCATCCAGAACTGAAGTACTTGGACATGAAACACTTAGAGTGGTATTCTATGCTTCCTTGTGGTGTTTGAGTGAAAGGTGGTACCCTTTAATGTAGTACATTAAGAAGAAACACTTCTCTTAGTGGGCTACGATGCATTGTGGAGTTTTTTTGAAAAGTTACGACCCATAAGTGAAGTCGTCGGATTAGAAAGACTCTCTGTTTTAGGATAATATGCTCTGTCTTGTTTTCTTGAATGGTTACCACACATAAATAAAGAACTCGGATCAGAAACACATCTTGTAGTAGGATAAATACTTTGTGGTGTTTTCTTACATGATTACCACCCATAAATAAAGTTCTCGAATGTGAAGCAATTAGATTGGTATTCTTTGCTTCTTTGTGGTGTTTATTGAATGGTTACCACCCTTTAATGAAGTACAAGAAGATGAAACGCTTCTGTTACTGGTCTTTTAGTGAAAGAATTCCACCTTTAATGAAGTACATGAATATGAAACACTTCTCTTAGTGGTCTACGATTCATTGTGGAGTTTTCTTGAAAAGTTACCACACATAAGTGAATTCATCAGATCAGAAACACTTCTCGTAGAAGGATAAGATGTTTTGTGTTGTTCTCTAGATTGCTTACCACACATAAATAAAGCACCCAGATCAGAAACACTTCTCGTTGTAGGATGAGATGGTTTGTGGTGTAATCTTGAATGGTTACCACTCATAAATAACGTACTCGGATATGAAACACTTAGAGTGGTATTCTACGCTTCTTCGTGGAGTTTTGGTGAAAGGTTACTGTCCTTTAATGAAGTACTTGAAGATGAAACACCTCTCTTAGTGGGCTCTGATGCATTGTGGAGTTTTTTGAAAAGTTACCACCCAATGATTAAGTCATTAGATCCGAAACACTTCTCGTAGTAGGGCAAGATGTTTTATGGTGTATTTTTGAATGGTTACCACCCATAAATGAGGTACTCAGGTCAAAAACACATTTTTTAGTAGTATAAGATTCTTAGTGGTGTTTTCTGGAATTATTACCACCCATAAATGAAGTACTCAGACATTAAGCAATTAGATCGGTATTCTGAGCTGAGCTTCTTTGTGGAGTTATAGTGAAAGAATATCACCCTTAAATGAAGTACTCGGATTAGAAACACGTCTCGAAGTAGGATTAGATGTTTTGTGGTGTCCTCATGAATGGTTACCACCCATAATAGAAGTACTCGGACAAGAAGCACCTAGTGTGGTATTCTATGTTTCTTCGTGGTGTTTTAGTGAATGGTTACTGCCCTTAACTGAATTAAGCAAAGAAGAAACACTTCTCGTAGTACGCTATGATGCTTTGTGTTGTTTTCTTGAATGGTTACCACATATAAATGAAGTACTCGGATCAGAAACACTTTTGGTACTAGGATAAGTTGCTTTGTGGTGTTTTCTTGATTTGTTACCACTCATAAATAAAGTAATCGGACAAGAAGCAATTAGATTTATATTCTATGCTTCTTCGTTGTGTTTTGGGGAAAGGATACCACCCTTAAATGAGGTACTCAAAGAGAAATCACTTCTCGTAGTAGGCTATAATGCTTTTTGGACTTTTCTTGAATAGTTGTCACACATAAATGAAGTACTCGGATCAGAATCACATCTCGAAGTAGGATAAGATGCTTTGTGGTGTTTTTCAGAATGGTTACCATCCAGAACTGAAGTACTTGGACATGAAACACTTAGAGTGGTATTCTATGCTTCCTTGTGGTGTTTGAGTGAAAGGTGGTACCCTTTAATGTAGTACATTAAGAAGAAACACTTCTCTTAGTGGGCTACGATGCATTGTGGAGTTTTCTTGAAAAGTTACGACCCATAAGTGAAGTCGTCGGATTAGAAAGACTCTCTGTTTTAGGATAATATGCTCTGTCTTGTTTTCTTGAATGGTTACCACACATAAATAAAGTACTCGGATCAGAAACACATCTTGTAGTAGGATAAATACTTTGTGGTGTTTTCTTACATGATTAGCACCCATAAATAAAGTTCTCGAATGTGAAGCAATTAGATTGGTATTCTTTGCTTCTTTGTGGTGTTTATTGAATGGTTACCACCCTTTAATGAAGTACAAGAAGATGAAACGCTTCTGTTAGTGGTCTTTTAGTGAAAGAATTCCACCTTTAATGAAGTACATGAATATGAAACACTTCTCTTAGTGGTCTACGATTCATTGTGGAGTTTTCTTGAAAAGTTACCACACATAAGTGAATTCATCAGATCAGAAACACTTCTCGTAGAAGGATAAGATGTTTTGTGTTGTTCTCTAGATTGCTTACCACACATAAATAAAGCACCCAGATCAGAAACACTTCTCGTTGTAGGATGAGATGGTTTGTGGTGTAATCTTGAATGGTTACCACTCATAAATAACGTACTCGGATATGAAACACTTAGAGTGGTATTCTACGCTTCTTCGTGGAGTTTTGGTGAAAGGTTACTGTCCTTTAATAAAGTACTTGAAGATGAAACACCTCTCTTAGTGGGCTCTGATGCATTGTGGAGTTTTTTGAAAAGTTACCACCCAATGATTAAGTCATTAGATCCGAAACACTTCTCGTAGTAGGGCAAGATGTTTTATGGTGTATTTTTGAATGGTTACCACCCATAAATGAGGTACTCAGGTCAAAAACACATTTTTTAGTAGTATAAGATTCTTAGTGGTGTTTTCTGGAATTATTACCACCCATAAATGAAGTACTCAGACATTAAGCAATTAGATCGGTATTCTGAGCTGAGCTTCTTTGTGGAGTTATAGTGAAAGAATATCACCCTTAAATGAAGTACTCGGATTAGAAACACGTCTCGAAGTAGGATTAGATGTTTTGTGGTGTCCTCATGAATGGTTACCACCCATAATAGAAGTACTCGGACAAGAAGCACCTAGTGTGGTATTCTATGTTTCTTCGTGGTGTTTTAGTGAATGGTTACTGCCCTTAACTGAATTAAGCAAAGAAGAAACACTTCTCGTAGTACGCTATGATGCTTTGTGTTGTTTTCTTGAATGGTTACCACATATAAATGAAGTACTCGGATCAGAAACACTTTTGGTACTAGGATAAGTTGCTTTGTGGTGTTTTCTTGATTTGTTACCACTCATAAATAAAGTAATCGGACAAGAAGCAATTAGATTTATATTCTATGCTTCTTCGTTGTGTTTTGGGGAAAGGATACCACCCTTAAATGAGGTACTCAAAGAGAAATCACTTCTCGTAGTAGGCTATAATGCTTTTTGGACTTTTCTTGAATAGTTGTCACACATAAATGAAGTACTCGGATCAGAATCACATCTCGAAGTAGGATAAGATGCTTTGTGGTGTTTTTCAGAATGGTTACCATCCAGAACTGAAGTACTTGGACATGAAACACTTAGAGTGGTATTCTATGCTTCCTTGTGGTGTTTGAGTGAAAGGTGGTACCCTTTAATGTAGTACATTAAGAAGAAACACTTCTCTTAGTGGGCTACGATGCATTGTGGAGTTTTTTTGAAAAGTTACGACCCATAAGTGAAGTCGTCGGATTAGAAAGACTCTCTGTTTTAGGATAATATGCTCTGTCTTGTTTTCTTGAATGGTTACCACACATAAATAAAGTACTCGGATCAGAAACACATCTTGTAGTAGGATAAATACTTTGTGGTGTTTTCTTACATGATTACCACCCATAAATAAAGTTCTCGAATGTGAAGCAATTAGATTGGTATTCTTTGCTTCTTTGTGGTGTTTATTGAATGGTTACCACCCTTTAATGAAGTACAAGAAGATGAAACGCTTCTGTTAGTGGTCTTTTAGTGAAAGAATTCCACCTTTAATGAAGTACATGAATATGAAACACTTCTCTTAGTGGTCTACGATTCATTGTGGAGTTTTCTTGAAAAGTTACCACACATAAGTGAATTCATCAGATCAGAAACACTTCTCGTAGAAGGATAAGATGTTTTGTGTTGTTCTCTAGATTGGTTACCACACATAAATAAAGCACCCAGATCAGAAACACTTCTCGTTGTAGGATGAGATGGTTTGTGGTGTAATCTTGAATGGTTACCACTCATAAATAACGTACTCGGATATGAAACACTTAGAGTGGTATTCTACCCTTCTTCGTGGAGTTTTGGTGAAAGGTTACTGTCCTTTAATGAAGTACTTGAAGATGAAACACCTCTCTTAGTGGGCTCTGATGCATTGTGGAGTTTTTTGAAAAGTTACCACCCAATGATTAAGTCATTAGATCCGAAACACTTCTCGTAGTAGGGCAAGATGTTTTATGGTGTATTTTTGAATGGTTACCACCCATAAATGAGGTACTCAGGTCAAAAACACATTTTTTAGTAGTATAAGATTCTTAGTGGTGTTTTCTGGAATTATTACCACCCATAAATGAAGTACTCAGACATTAAGCAATTAGATCGGTATTCTGAGCTGAGCTTCTTTGTGGAGTTATAGTGAAAGAATATCACCCTTAAATGAAGTACTCGGATTAGAAACACGTCTCGAAGTAGGATTAGATGTTTTGTGGTGTCCTCATGAATGGTTACCACCCATAATAGAAGTACTCGGACAAGAAGCACCTAGTGTGGTATTCTATGTTTCTTCGTGGTGTTTTAGTGAATGGTTACTGCCCTTAACTGAATTAAGCAAAGAAGAAACACTTCTCGTAGTACGCTATGATGCTTTGTGTTGTTTTCTTGAATGGTTACCACATATAAATGAAGTACTCGGATCAGAAACACTTTTGGTACTAGGATAAGTTGCTTTGTGGTGTTTTCTTGATTTGTTACCACTCATAAATAAAGTAATCGGACAAGAAGCAATTAGATTTATATTCTATGCTTCTTCGTTGTGTTTTGGGGAAAGGATACCACCCTTAAATGAGGTACTCAAAGAGAAATCACTTCTCGTAGTAGGCTATAATGCTTTTTGGACTTTTCTTGAATAGTTGTCACACATAAATGAAGTACTCGGATCAGAATCACATCTCGAAGTAGGATAAGATGCTTTGTGGTGTTTTTCAGAATGGTTACCATCCAGAACTGAAGTACTTGGACATGAAACACTTAGAGTGGTATTCTATGCTTCCTTGTGGTGTTTGAGTGAAAGGTGGTACCCTTTAATGTAGTACATTAAGAAGAAACACTTCTCTTAGTGGGCTACGATGCATTGTGGAGTTTTTTTGAAAAGTTACGACCCATAAGTGAAGTCGTCGGATTAGAAAGACTCTCTGTTTTAGGATAATATGCTCTGTCTTGTTTTCTTGAATGGTTACCACACATAAATAAAGTACTCGGATCAGAAACACATCTTGTAGTAGGATAAATACTTTGTGGTGTTTTCTTACATGATTACCACCCATAAATAAAGTTCTCGAATGTGAAGCAATTAGATTGGTATTCTTTGCTTCTTTGTGGTGTTTATTGAATGGTTACCACCCTTTAATGAAGTACAAGAAGATGAAACGCTTCTGTTAGTGGTCTTTTAGTGAAAGAATTCCACCTTTAATGAAGTACATGAATATGAAACACTTCTCTTAGTGGTCTACGATTCATTGTGGAGTTTTCTTGAAAAGTTACCACACATAAGTGAATTCATCAGATCAGAAACACTTCTCGTAGAAGGATAAGATGTTTTGTGTTGTTCTCTAGATTGGTTACCACACATAAATAGAGCACCCAGATCAGAAACACTTCTCGTTGTAGGATGAGATGGTTTGTGGTGTAATCTTGAATGGTTACCACTCATAAATAACGTACTCGGATATGAAACACTTAGAGTGGTACTCTACTCTTCTTCGTGGAGTTTTGGTGAAAGGTTACTGTCCTTTAATGAAGTACTTGAAGATGAAACACCTCTCTTAGTGGGCTCTGATGCATTGTGGAGTTTTTTGAAAAGTTACCACCCAATGATTAAGTCATTAGATCCGAAACACTTCTCGTAGTAGGGCAAGATGTTTTATGGTGTATTTTTGAATGGTTACCACCCATAAATGAGGTACTCAGGTCAAAAACACATTTTTTAGTAGTATAAGATTCTTAGTGGTGTTTTCTGGAATTATTACCACCCATAAATGAAGTACTCAGACATTAAGCAATTAGATCGGTATTCTGAGCTGAGCTTCTTTGTGGAGTTATAGTGAAAGAATATCACCCTTAAATGAAGTACTCGGATTAGAAACACGTCTCGAAGTAGGATTAGATGTTTTGTGGTGTCCTCATGAATGGTTACCACCCATAATAGAAGTACTCGGACAAGAAGCACCTAGTGTGGTATTCTATGTTTCTTCGTGGTGTTTTAGTGAATGGTTACTGCCCTTAACTGAATTAAGCAAAGAAGAAACACTTCTCGTAGTACGCTATGATGCTTTGTGTTGTTTTCTTGAATGGTTACCACATATAAATGAAGTACTCGGATCAGAAACACTTTTGGTACTAGGATAAGTTGCTTTGTGGTGTTTTCTTGATTTGTTACCACTCATAAATAAAGTAATCGGACAAGAAGCAATTAGATTTATATTCTATGCTTCTTCGTTGTGTTTTGGGGAAAGGATACCACCCTTAAATGAGGTACTCAAAGAGAAATCACTTCTCGTAGTAGGCTATAATGCTTTTTGGACTTTTCTTGAATAGTTGTCACACATAAATGAAGTACTCGGATCAGAATCACATCTCGAAGTAGGATAAGATGCTTTGTGGTGTTTTTCAGAATGGTTACCATCCAGAACTGAAGTACTTGGACATGAAACACTTAGAGTGGTATTCTATGCTTCCTTGTGGTGTTTGAGTGAAAGGTGGTACCCTTTAATGTAGTACATTAAGAAGAAACACTTCTCTTAGTGGGCTACGATGCATTGTGGAGTTTTTTTGAAAAGTTACGACCCATAAGTGAAGTCGTCGGATTAGAAAGACTCTCTGTTTTAGGATAATATGCTCTGTCTTGTTTTCTTGAATGGTTACCACACATAAATAAAGTACTCGGATCAGAAACACATCTTGTAGTAGGATAAATACTTTGTGGTGTTTTCTTACATGATTAGCACCCATAAATAAAGTTCTCGAATGTGAAGCAATTAGATTGGTATTCTTTGCTTCTTTGTGGTGTTTATTGAATGGTTACCACCCTTTAATGAAGTACAAGAAGATGAAACGCTTCTGTTAGTGGTCTTTTAGTGAAAGAATTCCACCTTTAATGAAGTACATGAATATGAAACACTTCTCTTAGTGGTCTACGATTCATTGTGGAGTTTTCTTGAAAAGTTACCACACATAAGTGAATTCATCAGATCAGAAACACTTCTCGTAGAAGGATAAGATGTTTTGTGTTGTTCTCTAGATTGGTTACCACACATAAATAAAGCACCCAGATCAGAAACACTTCTCGTTGTAGGATGAGATGGTTTGTGGTGTAATCTTGAATGGTTACCACTCATAAATAACGTACTCGGATATGAAACACTTAGAGTGGTATTCTACGCTTCTTCGTGGAGTTTTGGTGAAAGGTTACTGTCCTTTAATGAAGTACTTGAAGATGAAACACCTCTCTTAGTGGGCTCTGATGCATTGTGGAGTTTTTTGAAAAGTTACCACCCAATGATTAAGTCATTAGATCCGAAACACTTCTCGTAGTAGGGCAAGATGTTTTATGGTGTATTTTTGAATGGTTACCACCCATAAATGAGGTACTCAGGTCAAAAACACATTTTTTAGTAGTATAAGATTCTTAGTGGTGTTTTCTGGAATTATTACCACCCATAAATGAAGTACTCAGACATTAAGCAATTAGATCGGTATTCTGAGCTGAGCTTCTTTGTGGAGTTATAGTGAAAGAATATCACCCTTAAATGAAGTACTCGGATTAGAAACACGTCTCGAAGTAGGATTAGATGTTTTGTGGTGTCCTCATGAATGGTTACCACCCATAATAGAAGTACTCGGACAAGAAGCACCTAGTGTGGTATTCTATGTTTCTTCGTGGTGTTTTAGTGAATGGTTACTGCCCTTAACTGAATTAAGCAAAGAAGAAACACTTCTCGTAGTACGTGATGTGTGTATTTTACACACATATTTTAGAGGGTAAAACCGTCCTGTTTGATATAAACCTAGATCTTTTTGGTCCAAATTGTTGTTGTTTAGAGCATGTCATCGCATAGTTCGAGTCTTTGGTCCGATTTCACACTTGCAGGTTTTATCTGGTGATTTTCTGCACCTTTCGAGCATTCAGACAGCCTTTCTGGTATGTGTTTTCTATACTTGACTTTCACTGGTATTCTTACCAAAACACACTACCTTGAGTGGAAACATTTTGAGTGAAATGGTGACTTCCACAAAGTGCAAAAAGCACAATTCATGGAGAGATGTGAGATCCTACTAGATTGTGCACTTGATACACCTTTCACCCACAGATTTGATATAGGTTAGTATTCCACAGATAGGCATAGCCGTTCGTGCCTGAGGACACGGCCCCGGTGAGTCCATCCTACCGGGATCTATTTGCATGGACAGGGTTCGGCACCTGTCCCCTACAGGTTCCATTGGGTCCCTGGGGAACCCGGCACCTCGACCGAGAGAGTGTCAAATCCTTCAGGTGTTTAGGTGTTTCTCCTTAAAAGCACCACACGCCCAAAGATGGGTTCACTTCGTGTGATACCGGAGGGGTCAGACTAAAGGTTCACCTCGTTGTGCCTGGCGCTTGCGCCAAAACAGCGAGAACAGGTGTTAAGCACCAAACACACCAGCTATTGAGCGTGATACTGAGTGATAGTGAGTCCACATAGCACGCACAGTGCCATAGAGGAGTGATTGTGAGATTTCCACAGATTCATACTTACACGCATACACATATCACACCCACTTTCATATGGTTAGGTAGACTCCACAGATGGCTAGTTGCGAAGTGCCAGAAATGTCGCAACCAGGGTATAGTTCATCCAACCCGGAAAAACAATGGATGAACAGGGTTTTTAGACTGTCCCGAGTGTTCTCATACAGTCGAACCTGTAGGTGCTCGAAAGGATATTGCAAGTGGACCGCCGGAGGACTTAGCGGAGATTTTAGGATGAGTCGTGAGTCTGGAGGACCGCATGCGGGTCGCACATCACTGCATGCGGGTCGTTTACATGGTGCAGGGTCCTCTTACGGAGTCGCACAGCCTTCATACAGCAGATATCACTGCATGCGACTCGCACACTGCAGCATGCGACCCGCACACACTGTCAGAGGTCTTCATGCGACCCGTTCGTTCACAGCATGCGACCCGCATGCTGCCACAGCCAGATATGGAAGGTGATTTCTGCCTTTGCCCTAATTCCCAGCCGCCTCCTTTCCTATAAAAGGAGGGGCTCGTCTTCTGAGAGAGGGAGAGCTAGTCCTGCCGCCAGAGAGTCTTCCAGTTTTTCTTGGAGCCGCCATAGTCCGTCCGGAGCGCGAGATTCGAGAGGATCGAAGGCTTGGACGTCATCTCCACCATTATCTAGGGTTTTATCATGTTTTACCTTTATTGTTTTTCTGTTATTTTCATCATGTTAGAGTAGATCTGTAGTTTTTAGGGCTTTGGATGATTTTGTATGCTATGACTTGATGCTACGCTTGTTTGACATGTGTTATTTCTAGTTCATTTGACTATTATTCTATCTTGCTTTGATTTATTGTTTGGTATTATGGTAAACCCTTGGATTAAGGCCAAATCCAGTGCTTGGTTGTCAATATCATTTGTCCAACAATTGATTTTAGTATTGTATGAGTTAATCTTAGGATTCGTGAGTACCCGGGAGGCGAAATCGTGTTTGTGCTAGCGTACAAACGAACTCTAGATCTAGGAAATGAATTGGAGTTAGGTTTTTACAGAACCTTAGAGAATATTACTTGTTTAAAAGTGTTAACCACAGTTTTGAATAAGTTAGAAACTCATAACACAATCGAACTGCTCCTGTATCGATCTGTCCTCTGTCTGCGCCTCTGCATACGACCCGCATGCTAACCGCATGCGACCCATATGCAGTGGAGCCAGTGACAGATCAGCAGACAGCCTTGCATGCGACCCGTATGCGAGAGCATGCGACCCGCATGCATAGGTTCTGTCTGATTAAGCGTGTCATGCGAGCCGCATGTATCATTTCATATGCTGCAATTGATTCTAAACCCCTAAGAACGCTTTTTAATATCATCGTTAAGTCAATTATAGTTTAATACTTGCATCTGTTAGTTTAGATAATTGTTCTCTTTATTGTTTCAAATTAGTTTAAGAACCAATATCAATTGAACCCCCCAATCTTATACCCAAAAACATTATTTGAGTCTTTAGAGTCAAGTTTAGAAGTGAATCCCGTCCCTGTGGTTCGACCCCGACCTACAATTGTCCGTCGTTTGATGCGACGTTAGATTTGGGTTGGGAAGTATAAATATTATTTGATCGCTTAGCACCTAAAGCCTATACCCCAAGCTAAAAACAAAACATCAAATTGGCGCCGTTGCCGGGGACGGTGCATTTATTTCTATACTTTTCTTTATTTTCTCTTTTTAATTCTAACTTTTCTTTTGAATTCTCTTCTTTGTCTGTTTTAGGTTGAGCTAAAACTGGATAAACTCCCAGCGGTTGGAGACTACAACCTAAGGAGTGGACGCCGGTTCCCAAACGCTAATCTAGCAACCGAATCAGCTGCTTCTTCTTCTTCTTCTTCTTCTTCTCTACCTTCTACATCCAGCATGGCAGATCAGTGGGAGGAAGAAAGAGCTCGCCTTGAGGCCGAAATAGCACAACTCCGACTTCAGCAGCCCCCGCCGCGCACCATGATGGACTACCACGCTCCACGAGCTGATGATGCGTGTGGTCCAATCGTTCTCCCAGCCTTTCAGGGGGAGCAACCACATCTGAACTCGAGTCTCATCAGCATCATCCAGCAGAATGCCTATCTTGGGATGGAGCATGAGAACCCGCACGACCACCTCTACCGCTTTCTTCAGGTCTGCAATACCGTGAGGAGAGGTGGCGCGCCTGAAGACTACATTCGTCTGCATCTGTTCTCCTTCTCTTTGAGGGACAAGGCCCTCGCTTGGTTTAATTCTCTCCCTCGTGGCTCAGTTGGTACCTGGGCCCGCATGTCTCATCTATTTTTGACTAAATATTTTCCACAAAGAAAAACTGCTAAGTATAGGGCACAAATAAAATCATTTAGTCAAAGGCCTGATGAATCACTGGGTGAAGCCTGGGATAGGTTCAACCAATTGTTACTAGACTGTCCCCACCATAACACACCGGATTGGATGTTGGTTGACAGTTTTATGCAAGGTCTATCGGATAATGATCGTTTCATTGCTAATACTGCTGCAGGTGGAGCAATCATAAACATTCAACCTGAGGATGCATTAAAACTCTTCGCCAAGCTCGCTTTGGAACATCAATGGTCTTACAACAGTGATGTCCGAGCGTCTGGAGGTGGGAGACACGAGGTTGACAAGTACACAGCCTTGGAGGCCAAGTTGGCTGCGCTGCAAGCCCAACTCAACAAGCAACCGGCGGCCGCTAAAGCCGTTGAAACACCAAGCTGTGAACTTTGCGGTGATGGACACGTCTATGCTGATTGCCCGCAAAGGACAACCGAGGAGGGGGTCAACTCTCTAAACAGCATGCCTTCCTACTTCCCAAAGCCGCCGTTCACTCAGTCCTACTCGAATAGTGCCGGTGACCGACAGAATTGGAAGAACAATCCCGACCGTCCTCAGTTTGGGCAAGGCTACAACACTAATGCTCAAAGGAACCAAGGTTACGGGTCCAACCAAGGCAACAACAACAACAACCGCCCTTCTTTCTCTTCAGGGCAGGTTCAGCTCAATCAAGAGTTCAAGAGCTTCATGCACGAGCAGGGCAAGATCAATATGATGATTCTTGAGGAGCTACAGCACATTCGAGAGGCCCAAAGCAAAGGGTCCACCTCTGCGGAACCTAAGTTGCTAACAAAGCCAGTACCTAACCCCTCAGGAGATTGCAAGGCAGTTTGTATGCTGCGGAGCGGCAAGTCCTACAATGCTTCTGCCCAACAGACCGCTGTCCCAGCAGATCAGACACCTGCATGCGACCAGCAGAAGACGACGTGCGACCCGCACGAGATCACATGCGACCCGTTGGTTGATATATGCGACTCGCATGCAGTTACGAAAGAGCCCACAGGCACATGCGACCAGCAAAAGGAAACAGCCGCACCAGCATGCGACCCGCATACTCAAACATGCGACCCGCATGTTACTGCAGAAACAGGGAAGGACAAGCCCGAGCCAGCAGAGGCACAACAACCCTACAGGCCCCCAGTCCCATTCCCACAGAGGCTAGCCAAGCACAAGCTTGAGGAGCAGTATGCCAAATTCATGGAGGTATTGAAACAATTGTCTATTACTATACCTTTTACTGATGCTCTTGCGCAGATGCCGACGTATTCCAAGTTCCTGAAGGATCTCTTGTCGAACAAGAGAAGCCTGAAAGACTGCAGCAGCGTACAACTCAACTTGGAATGCAGTGCAGTGGTAAGCCGTGAGCTTCCCCCAAAGCTTGGTGATCCTGGTAAGTTCACCATCCCTTGCAATATAGGTAAAGCTGTAATTAAAAAGGCATTATGTGATTTGGGTGCAAGCGTGAGCCTCATGCCTTACACCGTCTTTAAGAGGATCGGTGTGGGCGAGCTCAAGCCCACCCGCATGACTTTGCAGCTTGCAGATTCATCTACACGTCTGCCATTGGGAATAGTGGAGGACGTGCCTGTGAAAGTGGGGAAATTCTTCGTGCCTGGAGACTTCGTTGTGGTCGACATGAAGGAAGACAAGGAGGTACCGATTATTCTCGGTCGCCCCTTCCTGAGAACCGCACGAACCGTGTTTGATACATATCAGGGCACCTTGACTATGACCGTCGGTGGAGAGAAAGTGCAATTTCAGGTAGAGCAATCAATGAAGTACCCTGATGTGACCGACGAGTGTTACCAAATTGACATCATGGATGAGATTGACGAGATGGTTGGAGAAGTGCAGGAGGACTTCCTCGCGCAACAACACGATCTTTTAAGGTATCATTCTGAATTCCTCTCTCAATTTCAGGGGTACATGGTGTCTGACATGTCGCAACCCGAGACAATGATTCACGTTTCAGCCGACGGAAGCGCACATGTCTCAGCTGTAGGAACCACTGCGTGCGACCCGCACACAATGTCATGCGACCCGCATGCTGAAGCATGCGACCCGCATGCAGTAGTTCCAGAACCCCGAGAAGGCAGCATTCCACCGCTCGAGAACCCCAAAAAGGTTGAACTTAAGCCGCTGCCTGACAATCTGAGGTATGAGTTTCTTGATGATGAAAAGACTTTTCCTATTATTGTGGGTGCTCAATTGAGCCCCAATGAGACTAACATGCTTTTGGAAAAGTTGAGACTTCACAGGGGGGCCATTGGGTACTCCATTCATGACATCAAGGGGCTCAGCCCAGCTATTTGTGAGCACCGCATACATCTGGAGGATGATCACAAGCCGTCGGTGCAACAACAAAGACGACTCACCCCTGTGCTTCAAGACGTGGTAAAGAAAGAAATTCTTAAATTGCGTGAAGCTGACATTATTTTCTCTATTTCAGACAGTAAATGGGTGAGTCCGATTCATGTGGTGCCAAAGAAAGGAGGGCACACAGTTGTTCAAAACGAAAAGGGGGAAATGGTCCAAATGCGACCCACGACTGGGTGGAGGATGTGTATCGACTACCGCAAGCTGAACGCTGCGACACGCAAGGACCACTTCCCGTTGCCATTTGTTGATCAGATGCTTGAACGCCTGGCAAAACACTCCCACTTCTGCTATCTCGATGGGTACTCCGGTTTCTTCCAGATACCGATCCACCGCGCAGATATGGAGAAAACGACGTTCACATGCCCGTATGGCACCTTCGCCTACCGTAGGATGCCGTTTGGTTTGTGCAACGCTCCTGCCACTTTTCAAAGGGCAATGATGGGAATATTCTCTAAGTACATTGAAAAAGAAGTAGAAATTTTCATGGATGACTTTTCTGTTGTTGGTACTTCTTTTAACTCTTGTCTTGAAAGTTTGTGTAAAGTTTTGCAGAGATGCGAGGAGACGAACCTGGTGCTCAACTGGGAGAAATGCCACTTTATGGTAGAAGAAGGTATAGTCTTGGGGCACAAAGTTTCTGGAAAAGGCATTGAGGTGGATAAGGCGAAGATCGAGGTGATCGAGCAGATAATGGTGCCAAAAACCGTCAAGGATGTGCGAAGCTTTTTAGGGCATTGCGGATTCTACCGACGGTTCATTCAGAACTTCGCCAAAATTGCTAAGCCTTTGACTAACCTCTTGATAAAAGACAATGAATTTGATTTTTCTGATGAATGTCTTAGGTCTTTTGTCAGATTGAAGGAAGCTCTTGTGTCTGCTCCAATTCTGCAGCCCCCAGATTGGTCTCAGCCTTTTGAGATCATGTGCGACGCTAGCGATTATGCCGTGGGGGCCGTGCTCGGCCAGAAGAAGGACAAAAGGTCGATCGCAATCTGCTACGCTAGCAAGGTCCTCGACTCCGCACAAGCGAACTACACCACGACAGAAAAGGAGCTCTTAGCTGTGGTGTACGCTCTGGAGAAGTTCCGTACTTATCTCGTCGGGTCGAAAATCATCGTCTACACAGACCATGCTGCATTAAGGTATCTTCTCGCTAAAAAAGATGCTAAACCCCGTCTTATTCGTTGGATTCTCCTTTTACAGGAATTTGACATTGAAATCCGAGATAAAAAGGGATCGGAGAATGCTGTAGCTGACCATTTGTCAAGGTTACATTGGGAAGGCGAGGAGAAAGATCATTTACCGATCGACGATTCGATACCTGGGGAGCAACTCTACGCAATTGGGACGCGCACCACAAGCACACCATGGTATGCGGATTTGGCCAATTTTCATTGCTCCGGCGTGATTCCAGAGGACATGACATACCAGCAAAGGAAAAAGTTCAAATCTGATGCTAAGTTCTTCATCTGGGAAGAGCCCTTCCTCTTCAAAGTTGGTGTCGACGGAATGATTAGGCGATGCGTGCCGAAAGAGGAGGTACAATCTATTATTTTTCATTGTCATTCATCTGCTTACGGAGGACATACCTCCTCCTCTAGAACTGCTGCCAAAGTTTTGCAGTCAGGTTTCTTTTGGCCAACCATCTTCAAAGACGCACATGCTTTCGTGAAAGCGTGCGACGAGTGCCAAAGGACCGGAAACATATCAAGGCGCAGTGAGCTGCCACAACAACCCATTCTTGAGGTTGAGATCTTTGACGTGTGGGGGATTGACTTCATGGGACCATTTCCACCCTCCAAAGGTAATGAGTTTATCCTTGTTGCGGTGGACTACGTGTCGAAGTGGGTGGAGGCGCTAGCATGTGCCAAAGCGGACGCAAATTCTGTCAAGCGCCTCTTCAATGAGCTTATTTTCCCGCGCTTCGGAGTGCCACGCGTGGTGATTAGTGATGGAGGAAAGCACTTCATCAACCGTCAGTTTGAGCAGCTTCTGAGACGACATGGGGTAACCCACAAGGTATCAACCCCTTATCATCCTCAAACTAACGGGCAGGTTGAAGTGTCTAACAGGCAAATCAAGGACATCCTTGAGAAGACGGTGTCGGCAACAAGGAAAGATTGGGCTTTCAAGCTCAACGACGCACTCTGGGCATACCGCACCGCCTTCAAGACACCACTTGGAATGAGCCCATTCATGCTCATATACGGGAAGCCATGCCACCTGCCCGTCGAAATCATGCACAAGGCATATTGGGCAACACACATTCTCAACATGGAGTTACAAGCCGCTGGAAAGAAGCGCATTCTTGACCTCCACGAGCTCGAGGAGATGAGACTGCAAGCCTACGAGAATGCAAAAATTTACAAGGAACGCACGAAGAAGGTGCACGACGAGCGCATTTCGCGCCGTGACTTCAAAGAAGGTAGCCTTGTTCTTTTGTTTAACTCTAGGTTAAGGCTTTTTCCCGGCAAGCTCAAATCTCGATGGTCCGGACCCTTCACGGTGAGGAAGGTCTACCCTTTCGGAGCGGTGGACATTTCGGGCAATGACGGTCGAATATTCAAGGTGAATGGTCAGCGTCTCAAGACGTACATTGCCGACAAAAATCATGACGAGCGCCTGAACATGGACCTGCTCGAGCCTATCTCAGCAGAAACTTAGACGCAATCGGGTCAAGCTCGGGACCTAAAACAAGCGCTGCTTGGGAGGCAACCCAAGGAATTTTGGTTTGAAATTTTTTTTCTCTTTTTGATTCATGTACATAATCTTGCGTTGTTCATCATTTTTCTTGTTTCATGCAAATTTCACGTAACTAATCTATCTTGAGATGTTTCTGATGTGTTTCTGGAGATACAGGAGTTTGTACAAGATTGGAGAATGATAAACGAGAAGTCGGGCGCTCAACAGCAGCAAAACATAGCAGTCAAGGCCACATGCGAACTTCTCAGATCTGCGTGCGACCCGTTTGAAAACTTGCGACCCGCACGCTGCGACATGCGACCCGCATGCTGGATCAAAACACTGCTATGATTGGTCGCGTACCATCAAAACACTGCATGCGACCCGCATGCTGGATCATGCGACCCGCATGCTGCAGCCGCCATAGAGGATATTGCAGATATGGAAAGGGAAGATATGGGAACCAAACTTGGAATGATATTTTGACAGGGAGAAAACTCCCATTTCCGCCTCACCCTTCCATTCTGCCATTTCATTCTATTTATCTATCTAATTCTCATTATTCTCCATCCAAAATTCGAAATTTACCTCGCTTCTCTTCTTTCTCTCTCCAGATAACACAACAAACGGGCCGCATACAGCAACATGCGACCCGCATACAGTCTCCAACATCAAACAACTCCTCCTGCCCCAACCCCAAGGATGCCAGCGCCAATGAAGTTAACTGAAGCCTTCAACCAACCTCTTGAGAGAATGATGCATCAGCCACTGATCCACTTCAAGCAAGCACGCAATGCTACGAGAGCGTTAGGCAAAACTCTCTCGACAATCAAGAAGGAATGCCTCGCCAACCGAGACTTGCGCAAGACTCTCTCGACTATGCGAGCAGAATTGAAGGCAATGAAGCCAAAGAAGACTACCAAGGCAATCACTCTACCACCCGCTCCACAAGCCGGTCACTCAAGGCCAACTCGACGAAATCCTCGCATGAGAGTGGATCCAAGGTGGTGGGGAAGACAACTGGCACCACGCGTAGTTGAGGGCAGTCCATCACAATTCTTTTGGGTCTTCGGAGAGTACAACTCCGGGCCTCAAGCTTGAGGCCCAAGGGAGTCCCCTTCCCCTTACTCTTTTATTCTTCTTATTTTTAGCACTGAGGACAGTGCAAGGGTAAGCATGGGGGGGGGTAATATCACTGTAGATAAATTAAGTTACGATTGCATGTGCATGCTTGATTTTTTTTTTCATTTTACCATTCTTTTTCAATTTTTCTTGCATTATTGCATCATTTTTGCTTTAGATTTCCTTTTATTTTGTTTTTTTTTTCAGTCTTGCTATGTCACTGGATGCATTACACGATGAAAATGTTGGGTGCGTGCGACCGAGCATGCGACCCGCATGGAACGCAGACAGCGTGCAACCCGCACGCTGCGACATGCGACCCGCATGTGGAATGCGAAAAGCTGTGCAATAACTGCGGCACGAATCCTGAAGCAGAAACAGCCGTTGGATCGAGGGTTAGGGTTATTTATATTTTCTTCCCCTTCTCTTTTCCCCTTCCCTCTCCCTGCCGATCTCTCTCTCTTCTTCTCTCTGTTTCTCTCTTCCCCTTTCTCTTTTTCCCCTGCCTCCTTGCAACCACCGCACATCAAAAACAGTCAGACCCCAGTAATTTTACCAGAACATGCGACCCGCATGTTAACCACATGCAACCCGCTCGCTGTTAGTAACATGCGACCCGCACGCTGCTATATGCGACCCGCATACAGCTGCTGACAGAGGAATTCTCTAGGGCCCTTTGATCTGTTTTCATTCTTATTTTTGCCAGAATCCTCAAAAATGTCGCGACGACGCAACACTGGTGGGTCCCCCTCTTCTCATGTCCCACCAGAAACCGACCCTGAGGACGACCGAAAACGGGAGAACTACGAGAAAATTTTGCGCAAAAAGATCGTCTCGACCCCCTCTTTCGATTTCTCAAGCCTTGACGACATGGGGGTTTTCGATGATTTTTTCCGTCTCACCTCGCGGATTGGGATTAAGACCGAATTTTGGGGCATATCTGCGAACTTCCAGGCGTGCCCAGCTCTCACCAGGGAGTTCCTCTCCTCCTTAGTCATCCTTACCCGCAAGGGCGTTCCTAAAGGAATTAAATTCACTTTAAGGGGGGAGGAATACAAGACGCGGCTGGACACTCTCCGTGAGTGGTTCGGTTTTGATGAGCCGGACACACAGCACCTCGGGTACCTTCCCGAGGATCAGACAGGCCAGGATGATCCTTCCACCCGCTCTCAGCGACGACGTGATTTTTGGCCTCTTCTCTCTGGCGTCCCACTCCCAGGTGTCGCTCACCCAGACCTTACCGTCAAGGGGATTGTCCACCCAGTGCTGCGGTGTATCTGCAGATCTCTTGGCAGTTCTCTATTTGCGAGAGGGGAGTCATCTTACAGGCCCATGAATGAGGAGTTGGAACTCATTGCTACCATGCTTCGTCCAGACGACCAGTTCCAGCGGCCCGATCTGATGCTGGAGATGGCACGCTTTTGGACGACCATCCCTCATAATGGCAAGCCGACTGGTGTGATCGCTATGGGGTCATACGTCTCTTTCATTGCATCCAGGGTGGACCTCAACCTACAGCGATTCACCATGTGTCCTGCATCGAAACCTGTAGACAAGGACCAGTTTGTACGGTGGCAGTGGATCACCGTGTCCCAGACCTATCCTCGGGTCACTTCTTGGCTGACTTCGCAGCATGGGACATACGTCATGCCCATCCCTGTCCCCCCTCTTAGCTACACCGATAGGAGGACATGGGTACTGCCACCTCCCACATCATTGCGATATCAGGGAGGCCCCGTGAGCCCTCATGCCTCTCCCTCCCAGCAGCAGGACGTGGACATGACAGATCAGGCACCACCCGAGAGCACTTCTCCTCGGCATCATACACGCCAGCGCACTCGCTCTGCTGCTCCAGCTGCACCCTCCTCATCCGCAGGACCACAGCCGAGTTCTCATGCTCCACAGCCGGTCCCTTACCACATTCCAGAGTGGCAGTGGAACATAGTTTTCCAAAACTCCACTGACACATACAATACGGTTGAGCGGATACAGCGAGAGCAGACCCAGCAGTCCCAGCAGATCCGTGCCTTGCAGGAGGCGCAGGCACGTGATAGGACCCTCATGGAGACGATGCGGGAGGATCTTTTCTTTTGTTTCCGGGAGTTGCAGTTTGAGTCAGATGACGTACCGTATGATGACTATGACCCTGACGCCGGATTTGCGACTTCTGATTTTGAGGATGATGATGGTGATGGCGGGGATCGAGTTGCACCCGCCGGTGATGATGAGCATTGATTGTTTCAGGTTCTATTTCTTCCCTCCGACTTTCATTGTTTGCACTGGGGACAGTGCATAGTTTTAGCATGGGGGGGATTAGAAATCTTAGTTGTAGGATTTGTAGGTTTTCTTTTTCATTTTTTAGGATTTATCTGCATTTTTGCATCTTATTTTTCGATTTTTCGTTTTCTTTCTTCCTTTTTGCATGACAGTTGCATTTAGGTCAGTAGGCTGTACTCTTTTCCTACTCCGTTGGACCGCGGAAAGGTTTTTGATGAGGCAGCACTTTAGTTTAGTTGTTAGACCCCTTGGGCATAACACATGTCAATTCGTGTGACGTGGAGTGAAGAAGGCCCTTGGGACAATCTAATAAACTAAGTCAAGGTAGTCCATTTATTCTTTCTTTTCTTAGGATTATATCACAGTCCGGTTTCTGTTTTTGTCTTGCTTGAGGACAAGCAAAGATTTAAGCATGGGGGGATTTGATGTGTGTATTTTACACACATATTTTAGAGGGTAAAACCGTCCTGTTTGATATAAACCTAGATCTTTTTGGTCCAAATTGTTGTAGTTTAGAGCATGTCATCGCATAGTTCGAGTCTTTGGTCCGATTTCACACTTGCAGGTTTTATCTGGTGATTTTCTGCACCTTTCGAGCATTCAGACAGCCTTTCTGGTATGTGTTTTCTATACTTGACTTTCACTGGTATTCTTACCAAAACACACTACCTTGAGTGGAAACATTTTGAGTGAAATGGTGACTTCCACAAAGTGCAAAAAGCACAATTCATGGAGAGATGTGAGATCCTACTAGATTGTGCACTTGATACACCTTTCACCCACAGATTTGATATAGGTTAGTATTCCACAGATAGGCATAGCCGTTCGTGCCTGAGGACACGGCCCCGGTGAGTCCATCCTACCGGGATCTATTTGCATGGACAGGGTTCGGCACCTGTCCCCTACAGGTTCCATTGGGTCCCTGGGGAACCCGGCACCTCGACCGAGAGAGTGTCAAATCCTTCAGGTGTTTAGGTGTTTCTCCTTAAAAGCACCACACGCCCAAAGATGGGTTCACTTCGTGTGATACCGGAGGGGTCAGACTAAAGGTTCACCTCGTTGTGCCTGGCGCTTGCGCCAAAACAGCGAGAACAGGTGTTAAGCACCAAACACACCAGCTATTGAGCGTGATACTGAGTGATAGTGAGTCCACATAGCACGCACAGTGCCATAGAGGAGTGATTGTGAGATTTCCACAGATTCATACTTACACGCATACACATATCACACCCACTTTCATATGGTTAGGTAGACTCCACAGATGGCTAGTTGCGAAGTGCCAGAAATGTCGCAACCAGGGTATAGTTCATCCAACCCAGAAAAACAATGGATGAACAGGGTTTTTAGACTGTCCCGAGTGTTCTCATACAGTCGAACCTGTAGGTGCTCGAAAGGATATTGCAAGTGGACCGCCGGAGGACTTAGCGGAGATTTTAGGATGAGTCGTGAGTCTGGAGGACCGCATGCGGGTCGCACATCACTGCATGCGGGTCGTTTACATGGTGCAGGGTCCTCTTACGGAGTCGCACAGCCTTCATACAGCAGATATCACTGCATGCGACTCGCACACTGCAGCATGCGACCCGCACACACTGTCAGAGGTCTTCATGCGACCCGTTCGTTCACAGCATGCGACCCGCATGCTGCCACAGCCAGATATGGAAGGTGATTTCTGCCTTTGCCCTAATTCCCAGCCGCCTCCTTTCCTATAAAAGGAGGGGCTCGTCTTCTGAGAGAGGGAGAGCTAGTCCTGCCGCCAGAGAGTCTTCCAGTTTTTCTTGGAGCCGCCATAGTCCGTCCGGAGCGCGAGATTCGAGAGGATCGAAGGCTTGGACGTCATCTCCACCATTATCTAGGGTTTTATCATGTTTTACCTTTATTGTTTTTCTGTTATTTTCATCATGTTAGAGTAGATCTGTAGTTTTTAGGGCTTTGGATGATTTTGTATGCTATGACTTGATGCTACGCTTGTTTGACATGTGTTATTTCTAGTTCATTTGACTATTATTCTATCTTGCTTTGATTTATTGTTTGGTATTATGGTAAACCCTTGGATTAAGGCCAAATCCAGTGCTTGGTTGTCAATATCATTTGTCCAACAATTGATTTTAGTATTGTATGAGTTAATCTTAGGATTCGTGAGTACCCGGGAGGCGAAATCGTGTTTGTGCTAGCGTACAAACGAACTCTAGATCTAGGAAATGAATTGGAGTTAGGTTTTTACAGAACCTTAGAGAATATTACTTGTTTAAAAGTGTTAACCACAGTTTTGAATAAGTTAGAAACTCATAACACAATCGAACTGCTCCTGTATCGATCTGTCCTCTGTCTGCGCCTCTGCATACGACCCGCATGCTAACCGCATGCGACCCATATGCAGTGGAGCCAGTGACAGATCAGCAGACAGCCTTGCATGCGACCCGTATGCGAGAGCATGCGACCCGCATGCATAGGTTCTGTCTGATTAAGCGTGTCATGCGAGCCGCATGTATCATTTCATATGCTGCAATTGATTCTAAACCCCTAAGAACGCTTTTTAATATCATCGTTAAGTCAATTATAGTTTAATACTTGCATCTGTTAGTTTAGATAATTGTTCTCTTTATTGTTTCAAATTAGTTTAAGAACCAATATCAATTGAACCCCCCAATCTTATACCCAAAAACATTATTTGAGTCTTTAGAGTCAAGTTTAGAAGTGAATCCCGTCCCTGTGGTTCGACCCCGACCTACAATTGTCCGTCGTTTGATGCGACGTTAGATTTGGGTTGGGAAGTATAAATATTATTTGATCGCTTAGCACCTAAAGCCTATACCCCAAGCTAAAAACAAAACATCAGTACGCTATGATGCTTTGTGTTGTTTTCTTGAATGGTTACCACATATAAATGAAGTACTCGGATCAGAAACACTTTTGGTACTAGGATAAGTTGCTTTGTGGTGTTTTCTTGATTTGTTACCACTCATAAATAAAGTAATCGGACAAGAAGCAATTAGATTTATATTCTATGCTTCTTCGTTGTGTTTTGGGGAAAGGATACCACCCTTAAATGAGGTACTCAAAGAGAAATCACTTCTCGTAGTAGGCTATAATGCTTTTTGGACTTTTCTTGAATAGTTGTCACACATAAATGAAGTACTCGGATCAGAATCACATCTCGAAGTAGGATAAGATGCTTTGTGGTGTTTTTCAGAATGGTTACCATCCAGAATTGAAGTACTTGGACATGAAACACTCAGAGTGGTATTCTATGCTTCCTTGTGGTGTTTGAGTGAAAGGTGGTACCCTTTAATGTAGTACATTAAGAAGAAACACTTCTCTTAGTGGGCTACGATGCATTGTGGAGATTTCTTGAAAAGTTACGACCCATAAGTGAAGTCGTCGGATCAGAAAGACTCTCTGTTTTAGGATAATATGCTCTGCCTTGTTTTCTTGAATGGTTACCACACATAAATAAAGTACTCGGATCAGAAACACATCTTGTAGTAGGATAAATACTTTGTGGTGTTTTCTTACATGATTACCACCCATAAATAAAGTTCTCGAATGTGAAGCAATTAGATTGGTATTCTTTGCTTCTTTGTGGTGTTTATTGAATGGTTACCACCCTTTAATGAAGTACAAGAAGATGAAACGCTTCTGTTAGTGGTCTTTTAGTGAAAGAATTCCACCTTTAATGAAGTACATGAATATGAAACACTTCTCTTAGTGGTCTACGATTCATTGTGGAGTTTTCTTGAAAAGTTACCACACATAAGTGAATTCATCAGATCAGAAACACTTCTCGTAGAAGGATAAGATGTTTTGTGTTGTTCTCTAGATTGGTTACCACACATAAATAAAGCACCCAGATCAGAAACACTTCTCGTTGTAGGATGAGATGGTTTGTGGTGTAATCTTGAATGGTTACCACTCATAAATAACGTACTCGGATATGAAACACTTAGAGTGGTATTCTACGCTTCTTCGTGGAGTTTTGGTGAAAGGTTACTGTCCTTTAATGAAGTACTTGAAGATGAAACACCTCTCTTAGTGGGCTCTGATGCATTGTGGAGTTTTTTGAAAAGTTACCACCCAATGATTAAGTCATTAGATCCGAAACACTTCTCGTAGTAGGGCAAGATGTTTTATGGTGTATTTTTGAATGGTTACCACCCATAAATGAGGTACTCAGGTCAAAAACACATTTTTTAGTAGTATAAGATTCTTAGTGGTGTTTTCTGGAATTATTACCACCCATAAATGAAGTACTCAGACATTAAGCAATTAGATCGGTATTCTGAGCTGAGCTTCTTTGTGGAGTTATAGTGAAAGAATATCACCCTTAAATGAAGTACTCGGATTAGAAACACGTCTCGAAGTAGGATTAGATGTTTTGTGGTGTCCTCATGAATGGTTACCACCCATAATAGAAGTACTCGGACAAGAAGCACCTAGTGTGGTATTCTATGTTTCTTCGTGGTGTTTTAGTGAATGGTTAATGCCCTTAACTGAATTAAGCAAAGAAGAAACACTTCTCGTAGTACGCTATGATGCTTTGTGTTGTTTTCTTGAATGGTTACCACATATAAATGAAGTACTCGGATCAGAAACACTTTTGGTACTAGGATAAGTTGCTTTGTGGTGTTTTCTTTATTTGTTACCACTCATAAATAAAGTAATCGGACAAGAAGCAATTAGATTTATATTCTATGCTTCTTCGTTGTGTTTTGGGGAAAGGATACCACCCTTAAATGAGGTACTCAAAGAGAAATCACTTCTCGTAGTAGGCTATAATGCTTTTTGGACTTTTCTTGAATAGTTGTCACACATAAATGAAGTACTCGGATCAGAATCACATCTCGAAGTAGGATAAGATGCTTTGTGGTGTTTTTCAGAATGGTTACCATCCAGAACTGAAGTACTTGGACATGAAACACTTAGAGTGGTATTCTATGCTTCCTTGTGGTGTTTGAGTGAAAGGTGGTACCCTTTAATGTAGTACATTAAGAAGAAACACTTCTCTTAGTGGGCTACGATGCATTGTGGAGTTTTTTTGAAAAGTTACGACCCATAAGTGAAGTCGTCGGATTAGAAAGACTCTCTGTTTTAGGATAATATGCTCTGTCTTGTTTTCTTGAATGGTTACCACACATAAATAAAGTACTCGGATCAGAAACACATCTTGTAGTAGGATAAATACTTTGTGGTGTTTTCTTACATGATTAGCACCCATAAATAAAGTTCTCGAATGTGAAGCAATTAGATTGGTATTCTTTGCTTCTTTGTGGTGTTTATTGAATGGTTACCACCCTTTAATGAAGTACAAGAAGATGAAACGCTTCTGTTAGTGGTCTTTTAGTGAAAGAATTCCACCTTTAATGAAGTACATGAATATGAAACACTTCTCTTAGTGGTCTACGATTCATTGTGGAGTTTTCTTGAAAAGTTACCACACATAAGTGAATTCATCAGATCAGAAACACTTCTCGTAGAAGGATAAGATGTTTTGTGTTGTTCTCTAGATTGGTTACCACACATAAATAAAGCACCCAGATCAGAAACACTTCTCGTTGTAGGATGAGATGGTTTGTGGTGTAATCTTGAATGGTTACCACTCATAAATAACGTACTCGGATATGAAACACTTAGAGTGGTATTCTACGCTTCTTCGTGGAGTTTTGGTGAAAGGTTACTGTCCTTTAATGAAGTACTTGAAGATGAAACACCTCTCTTAGTGGGCTCTGATGCATTGTGGAGTTTTTTGAAAAGTTACCACCCAATAATTAAGTCATTAGATCCGAAACACTTCTCGTAGTGGGGCAAGATGTTTTATGATGTATTTTTGAATGGTTACCACCCATAAATGAGGTACTCAGGTCAAAAACACATTTTTTAGTAGTATAAGATTCTTAGTGGTGTTTTCTGGAATTATTACCACCCATAAATGAAGTACTCAGACATTAAGCAATTAGATCGGTATTCTGAGCTGAGCTTCTTTGTGGAGTTATAGTGAAAGAATATCACCCTTAAATGAAGTACTCGGATTAGAAACACGTCTCGAAGTAGGATTAGATGTTTTGTGGTGTCCTCATGAATGGTTACCACCCATAATAGAAGTACTCGGACAAGAAGCACCTAGTGTGGTATTCTATGTTTCTTCGTGGTGTTTTAGTGAATGGTTACTGCCCTTAACTGAATTAAGCAAAGAAGAAACACTTCTCGTAGTACGCTATGATGCTTTGTGTTGTTTTCTTGAATGGTTACCACATATAAATGAAGTACTCGGATCAGAAACACTTTTGGTACTAGGATAAGTTGCTTTGTGGTGTTTTCTTTATTTGTTACCACTCATAAATAAAGTAATCGGACAAGAAGCAATTAGATTTATATTCTATGCTTCTTCGTTGTGTTTTGGGGAAAGGATACCACCCTTAAATGAGGTACTCAAAGAGAAATCACTTCTCGTAGTAGGCTATAATGCTTTTTGGACTTTTCTTGAATAGTTGTCACACATAAATGAAGTACTCGGATCAGAATCACATCTCGAAGTAGGATAAGATGCTTTGTGGTGTTTTTCAGAATGGTTACCATCCAGAACTGAAGTACTTGGACATGAAACACTTAGAGTGGTATTCTATGCTTCCTTGTGGTGTTTGAGTGAAAGGTGGTACCCTTTAATGTAGTACATTAAGAAGAAACACTTCTCTTAGTGGGCTACGATGCATTGTGGAGTTTTTTTGAAAAGTTACGACCCATAAGTGAAGTCGTCGGATTAGAAAGACTCTCTGTTTTAGGATAATATGCTCTGTCTTGTTTTCTTGAATGGTTACCACACATAAATAAAGTACTCGGATCAGAAACACATCTTGTAGTAGGATAAATACTTTGTGGTGTTTTCTTACATGATTACCACCCATAAATAAAGTTCTCGAATGTGAAGCAATTAGATTGGTATTCTTTGCTTCTTTGTGGTGTTTATTGAATGGTTACCACCCTTTAATGAAGTACAAGAAGATGAAACGCTTCTGTTAGTGGTCTTTTAGTGAAAGAATTCCACCTTTAATGAAGTACATGAATATGAAACACTTCTCTTAGTGGTCTACGATTCATTGTGGAGTTTTCTTGAAAAGTTACCACACATAAGTGAATTCATCAGATCAGAAACACTTCTCGTAGAAGGATAAGATGTTTTGTGTTGTTCTCTAGATTGGTTACCACACATAAATAAAGCACCCAGATCAGAAACACTTCTCGTTGTAGGATGAGATGGTTTGTGGTGTAATCTTGAATGGTTACCACTCATAAATAACGTACTCGGATATGAAACACTTAGAGTGGTATTCTACGCTTCTTCGTGGAGTTTTGGTGAAAGGTTACTGTCCTTTAATGAAGTACTTGAAGATGAAACACCTCTCTTAGTGGGCTCTGATGCATTGTGGAGTTTTTTGAAAAGTTACCACCCAATAATTAAGTCATTAGATCCGAAACACTTCTCGTAGTGGGGCAAGATGTTTTATGATGTATTTTTGAATGGTTACCACCCATAAATGAGGTACTCAGGTCAAAAACACATTTTTTAGTAGTATAAGATTCTTAGTGGTGTTTTCTGGAATTATTACCACCCATAAATGAAGTACTCAGACATTAAGCAATTAGATCGGTATTCTGAGCTGAGCTTCTTTGTGGAGTTATAGTGAAAGAATATCACCCTTAAATGAAGTACTCGGATTAGAAACACGTCTCGAAGTAGGATTAGATGTTTTGTGGTGTCCTCATGAATGGTTACCACCCATAATAGAAGTACTCGGACAAGAAGCACCTAGTGTGGTATTCTATGTTTCTTCGTGGTGTTTTAGTGAATGGTTACTGCCCTTAACTGAATTAAGCAAAGAAGAAACACTTCTCGTAGTACGCTATGATGCTTTGTGTTGTTTTCTTGAATGGTTACCACATATAAATGAAGTACTCGGATCAGAAACACTTTTGGTACTAGGATAAGTTGCTTTGTGGTGTTTTCTTTATTTGTTACCACTCATAAATAAAGTAATCGGACAAGAAGCAATTAGATTTATATTCTATGCTTCTTCGTTGTGTTTTGGGGAAAGGATACCACCCTTAAATGAGGTACTCAAAGAGAAATCACTTCTCGTAGTAGGCTATAATGCTTTTTGGACTTTTCTTGAATAGTTGTCACACATAAATGAAGTACTCGGATCAGAATCACATCTCGAAGTAGGATAAGATGCTTTGTGGTGTTTTTCAGAATGGTTACCATCCAGAACTGAAGTACTTGGACATGAAACACTTAGAGTGGTATTCTATGCTTCCTTGTGGTGTTTGAGTGAAAGGTGGTACCCTTTAATGTAGTACATTAAGAAGAAACACTTCTCTTAGTGGGCTACGATGCATTGTGGAGTTTTTTTGAAAAGTTACGACCCATAAGTGAAGTCGTCGGATTAGAAAGACTCTCTGTTTTAGGATAATATGCTCTGTCTTGTTTTCTTGAATGGTTACCACACATAAATAAAGTACTCGGATCAGAAACACATCTTGTAGTAGGATAAATACTTTGTGGTGTTTTCTTACATGATTAGCACCCATAAATAAAGTTCTCGAATGTGAAGCAATTAGATTGGTATTCTTTGCTTCTTTGTGGTGTTTATTGAATGGTTACCACCCTTTAATGAAGTACAAGAAGATGAAACGCTTCTGTTAGTGGTCTTTTAGTGAAAGAATTCCACCTTTAATGAAGTACATGAATATGAAACACTTCTCTTAGTGGTCTACGATTCATTGTGGAGTTTTCTTGAAAAGTTACCACACATAAGTGAATTCATCAGATCAGAAACACTTCTCGTAGAAGGATAAGATGTTTTGTGTTGTTCTCTAGATTGGTTACCACACATAAATAAAGC